>JAJOOS010016841.1:0-12410 GCA_029582725.1 Solanum chiquidenum
CCCCCCCCCCCCCCCCACTTAATTATTTTCTATATTCACATTGTGAACAATACTAATGCATTTATTTTTTGGACATTAAATTATTTAGCTTTGGTTTTAGAAATACGTACTTACATCACTATATATAATTATGCATGTCATATGTTTGATACAAAATAATTTTCTCTACTTGAGAAACTCGTGATAGATGATTGCATTAATTTTGGAAAAAGTTTTTCCAACTTAAACTTTCGAAATAGGCCATAAGATCAGTGAAAATTGGATTTATATAATTTGTACAAACTCATCATTGACTATTAATTAGTATAAATTTATAATATATGGTACTCCTTTTGTCCCTAATTACTTGTCCGTTTTATCTTTTTTAGTTGTCCCTAAATACTTGTCCGCTTTTTCTTTTTTAGTTGTCCCTAAATACTTGTCCATTTCTACAAATTAAGAAAAGACAATTTTTTTTTTACCTCTTATACCCTCAATTAATTACTTTGAAAAATGTATAACTTCTTGAAAAAGTTAAGTTTTTAATTCATCCACCTCATAATTTATAGGGTAAAATGGTAAACTCACTATGTCAATCATTATTTTCTTAATAGGTGTGCCAATTCAAAAGTGGACAAGTAACAACGGACAGAGGGAGTATGGAATAACAAGTAACTCTTGTATATTTCAAATACAAATTTTATTGTATATAATTAGTTATGTAATATATATATATATATTAAATTGAATTTTAGCTATTAAATTTAAATTATTTGGTTAATATAAACATCGGTAAAATGGTAAATTTGGTCATTCCCGCTCTGGGCCTTGTTTGTATTTGAAAATACGGACGTTTGCCGCTCGGGAAACACTCACGCCATTAATAAGGCCATAACGACTTCCCATAAAGATTTCTGCAAAAAACCGTCGGAATCACGTATCACTCAAAATCCATGGACTTTAGCACACGTAAAACGATAATTTGGTCATTCCCACTTTAGGCCTCGTTTGAACTTGAAAATATGGGCGTTTTTCCCTCAGGACCAACTCACACCATTAAAAATGACTTAACTGACGCTGACAAAATATTTAAGATCGAGATCACGTATCACCCAATATACATGGACTATAGCATATGTAAAATGGTAAATTTGGTTATTCCCGCTCTCGGCTTCATTTGAACTTGAAAATGCGGATTTTTATCCCTCCGGACCTACTTACGCCATTAATGAGGTCTTAACAGACGCCTCGCAAAAATTTTGGTCAAAACCCATTGGGATAACGTATCACCCAAAATTCATGGATTATAGCACACATTCAATGGTAAATTTGGTCGTTCCCGCTCTGGGCCTCGTTTGAACTTTAAAATGTGGACGTTTACCCCTCGGGAAAGTCACGCCATTAATGAGGTCGTAACAGACCCCCATTAAAAATTTTGGCCAAAAACCCATCGAGATCATGTATTACCCAAAATCTCAACTTGTTTTTGGACAAAAAATTTCATGGACATTCATTTCGACCTTATTAATGGCGTGAGTTGGTTCAAAGGGGCAAATAAACGCATTTTCAAGTTGAAACAAGTCCTAATGTGCAAATTTACCATTTTTCGTGTGCTATAGTCCATGGATTTTTTGTGATACGTGATCCCGACTTTTTTTTGGTCAAAATTTTTCATGGACGTCCCTTACGACCTTATTAATGGGGTGAGTTGGTCTAGAGGGGCAAATTGATGCATTTTCAAGTTCAAAAAGACCCCAATGCGAGGAAGGCTAAATTTACCATTTTTCAGGTGCTATAGTCCATAGATTTTTTATGATACATGATCCCAATTTTTTTTATACCGAAAGTTTTCATGGACGTACGTTACGACCTTATTAATTGTATGAGTTGGTTAGGAGGGGTAAAAGACACATTTTCAAATTTAAATGAGCCCCAATGCGGGAAAGACCAAATTTACCATTTTAGTGTGCTATAGTCCATGGATTTCTGGTCATACGTGATCCTGACTTGTTTTTGGCCAAATTTTTTTATTTTCATCCGTTATGGTTTTATTGATGGCTTGATTGTTCCCGTGGGGAAAACATATGCATTTTCAAGTTCAAACGAGCCTAATGCAGAAAAGAAGGAATTTACCATTTTTCGTATGCTATAGTCCATTGATTTTTTGTGATACGTGATCCCGAGTTGTTTTTGGCCAAAATTTTTCATGGACGTCCATTACGACCTTATTACTGGCGTGAGTTCGTCTGGAGGGGAAAATGTACACATTTTCAAGTTCAAACGAGCCTCAATGCGGGAAAGACTGAATTTACCATTTTTTCGTGTGTTATTGTTGATACCCAATTTTGACCCTCCCCGAATATAAATTAATCATCGAGCTTCTTAAATTCCCAATGATTTGAAATAGTTGACTTTATATTTTCAAGTTATTAGTTTACAATTAAGTTAATTATTTTATCTTATTAAGATTAGGAAGCTCGTTAGTTAATTAATGTTAATGCATCTTCTTTAGCCGAATTTACTAACTAAATCAATTTGGCTATCTCTTAAATTCAATTGGCCATAATTACAATTTATTTGGCCAAATCCTCAATTCAAAACCTAGCCTTTTATTACAAACATAGCCAACCCTTCTACCCCACCTTAAACCCATTTGACCAAAGTTTTGGGCCTTTTTCAGCCGGCCCAGTTCCAATTCAATACCTTCAGCAGCCTACTCTTAACCAACCAAAATTCAAGCCCACTAATTTAATACCAAACAAACCCATTTCACACAATACACACATCATATCCAAACAACATTTCCAAATGACCCAACAACAATATATGTACAATAGTCCCAAATACAACAAACAGTAGCCGACGCAGGCTCGACCCCTGTATGTCGTTCTCCTTCTTCCTCATCGTGACCCGAACAGAACGAAACCCAGCATCGACCCGAATTCAGCAGCTCACGTGAATCAGACAACAGCATTACGCGACTTCTTCTCCTCTACACGTCAAAAAGACGGAAAGCTGTCATCGTCTTCATCGATGGAACAACAGGAACAGACCTGCAGTTGTGTCCTGCAACAGTCGCATGTCAAGCCATCCACGCCCTCTTATCGTGCGGATTTTGGGGGATTTCGGTTGAAATTTTTCAAATTGGAGGTTGAACTCGATTTCCTATTCTACCCTTTTCCCCCAATTCCGAACCCCGGTTCCCTTTCTATAAATACCCTCTTCTTGTTCTTGATTAAAAGGGAGGGAGGGAGATTTTTTGGAGTTGGAAATTTTCCTTACTAAGGGCATCAAAAAAAAGAAAATTAAATAAATACCTAATACCTACTAAATACAGCTCAAGAAAAAACAGGGGAGGGATCGGTTTTAGTGTTTTGGAGTTGATATTCTTGCAGCTATTGTTCGTGTTCGGATTTCGCGTGGTGAAGGACCGTTATGCTCGTTGCTATCCCAAGTTTGTTGCACTAAGAAAGGTAACACTCTTCCGTTTACCATACTCTTTCCGACTTCGCTGTTCCAATAGGGTGTCATTTGAAATCTTGTTATCTTAATGCACCGTATCTTTCTTAAGGACATCTCGATTCAGTTTCATACTGATTTAAAGATGGACATTATGTCGAGTTTGTCACTTCTCTGTTTATGTGAGCGGGTCTGCTCGTTTCGCTATTCTTCATCTCGAATGTGCATATGTGAATGTCGAAATGTCCTAAGCAAAAGTTCCTCTTGCAATTTAAGTATAGCTTACTTGGTTTGAGTCTTGATTTTAAGTCGAGCTTTGTTTCCGTTGCGAGTTCATAACTCGGTCTAAGATTTGAGTTCTGTTTTTCTGCTCATATATACGTATATATTCATAGCTTGTATGTGACAAATCGGTCGAGTTTTTATGTTCTGTTTAAGTCCAAATCTTTCCTTGATACATTAGTGTTCTATTTCGGCGTGTCCTTAGCTCATGTTCAATCAATAAGTTGGATTAGACATATGTCTCCTAGGCTGCTTTCTTTTCCTCTTTTCTCTCCCAATATATGTTTAAGTTATATGTTGTCTCCATATTAGATTATATGGTAAGAATCAGTGACCTTATTTGACAGATTTTAACATGAAATGGTCCTGTTCCTTCGAAATATCCTCGGCAAGTTCTTGGTGTTGTGCGCGTTTACTTAAATTTTCAGATTTGCTTTGAGGTGTTGCTCACTGTGACCTACTTTAGATATAAGGTTTGTCTATTCTGTCTCAAAGGGTGGATTTAGAGTACTTGGATTGGACAATATGTTTCAACTCATTCCAGTTAGTTGTTCGGTTGCACTTTGATCATATTGTTGACAACATGTTTGCTTTAGCTATGTAAATTATGAAATTTTGGTATGAATGATGTCAATTTGATTTTTCTTTGGGAGTGTTGATTGACTTTTATTATGTGTTCCGTTACTTTGTTCAAATTTTGGCCACTTTTATTTCCATTTTTATAATTTTAATTACTACTGTAATTTTTTCCAGCAGACTTTATGTTCTTGATTTGTTTTACTGTTTTGGTATGCTTCTGCTCATGTCCTATTTTAGTGAAATTAATATTAGTTTTTTTTTAGTTTTGTCTTGAAGAATTATCTTAGGCGTATTAGTCTTTGGTGCTAAAAATTATATTATAGTTACCGCTTTATGCTTTTATTTGATTAGTTTTACTATTATGTCGTTGTTTGAATGAATACACTAGTATAGGTTTAATTTTTTTTATTTTGATAAATGTGTTCCATTGTAATTTTCAACTCGTTCCAATTAGTTGTTTGGTTGCACCTTGATTATATTGTTGACCACATGTTTGATTAGCTATACAAATTATGAAATTTTGGTATGAATGATGTCAATTTGATTTTTCTCCTAATCCCTCCACTAGTTGTCATGGTTGTTGAGTGTATTCATTGAATGTGTCTACCTATCTAAGACTACTCATAAATAGAATCGATCTTACTTGAGAAATATTTTAGCGCATGTTACCAATTTTGATTTTATACGGTGCGGATTTCAAAAGTTTAGCTTTTATTTGAAGTCTTTCAAGTTATACTAATTGTTTCTCTCCCGTTTTTGATGCATGAACCCTTGTGATGAGCTCGATGGAGCTCTTTCCTTTCACTTGCATCTCCAACGGGGCCATTTAGGCCCAAAACTCTTCTCAAATCATCTCCTTCGGTGTCAAGTTCGAAACCACAAGCTTATACATGGAAAACAGGGGCTGGAAATCGAGAATATGTCCTGGAAAGCTAAAATCAGGCTGAAAAACGTCCTGTATACACTGATATACATGTTGTATACATGGCATACAGACGATATACGGGTTTTAAAAATGGAGATACAGGCTTCCGGGGCCGAAGTTGGCTGTATAAACTTGGTCAACTGTTCAATATGCAGAAAAGTAGGATGTATACATCCGATATACACTGATATACAACAAGTGTATACAGAAACGAAAATCATGCCAAGAGCCCAAATCCTCCTTCTCTCTCTTAAATTATTTAATTGCGATTATTTATTATTTATTGTTTATTAACTCTAACTTTAGAATCATTAATTCCCCAAAAGAAGAATTATATTCTTTATGTTAGCAAAACCCTTTTAATCAACTCGTGTACTTTATTTGAATATCTTTAGTCAACTTTTTATTTATTCTTCAATTAATTAAAAATAGTTTTCATGCCAATTTGGTTTAAATTATTATTTCAAAAATAAGTTAAATAAATTTTAATTAATCTAGTCTTATTAATATTCTAATAGCTTGTATTTCGAGTCAAATGTCCCATTTTGGATCCCTTTCCCTAAAAAATAAAAAGAAATAAAATATGTTATTTATTTAACTATTTTTCTCAAAGTTAATCAAATGTTGTAAATTATTATTCTTATGTTAAATCTCCTTTTCTAAAAAATAGTCAAAATATATTTTAGTCAAGTCGCAGGTCAACCGCATTTAGCGGACACTTCGAATGCTTAAACCCTTCTCGAAGTGTTAATTGAACCCCGAACCCTCTTTGATATTTTCAAATGATTTTTTCTGTTTAAATCTTTGAAAATTATAAGTTTTCTTAATTTCTTTAAAAAATTAAGTGGCGACTTTTTTCTAAGTATTTTTATCAGATTGTTTTATACTTAGAACATTTCAAAAAGTGATTTTTCTAGAGATAGGGAAATTACAGCACAACAGTTATAATCCATGATTTTTTGGTGATACGTGATCCCAATTTATTTTTAGCCAAACTTTTTCATCGACGTAAGTTATGACCTTATTAATGGTGTGGCGTGAGTTGGTCTAGAGGGGAAAGCAGATGCATTTTCAAGTTCAAATGATCCCCAATAAGGGAAAGACCGAATTTACCATTTTTCGTGTGCTATAGTCCATACTTTTTGGTGATACGTGATCCCGACTTGTTTTTGGCCAAAAATTTTCATGAACGTCCGTTACTACCTTATTATTGGTATGAGTTGGTCCTGAGGGGTAAACATATGCATTTTCAAGTTCAAACGTGCTCCAATGCGGGAAAGATCGAATTCACCGTTTTTCATGTGCTATAGTGCATAAATTTTTTGTGATACGTGAGCCCAACTTTGTTTTGGCCAAATTTTTTCATTGTCGTCTGTTAGGACCTTATTAATGGCATGAGGTTGTACGACGGGGTAAACTGGCGCATTTTAAGTTCAAACGAGCCCCTCTGTGGGAAACACCAAATTTACCATTTTTCGTGTGCTATAGTCCATGAATTTTTGGTGATACATGCTCCCGACTTATTTTTAACTGAATTTTTTTATGGACATCTATTACGACCTTATTAATGGCGTGAGTTGATCCCGAGAGGCAAATAGATAAATTTTCAAGTTCAAACGAGCTCCAATGCGGGAAAGACCGAATTTACCATTTTTATGTGCTATATATTCCATAGATTTTATGTGATACGTGATCCCGACTTGTTTTGGATTATGGACGTCTATGACCACCTTATTGATTGCGTGAGGTTGTCTGGTGGGGTAAACTGACACATTTTCAAGTTTAAACGAGCCCATATGCGGGAAAGACCGAAATTATCGTTTTTACTTTTTCATATGCTATAGTCCATGATTTTTTGGTGATACATGATCCCAACTTATTTTTGGATGGAATTTTTCATGGACGTCCGTTACGACCTTATTAATGACATGAGTTTGTCCCGAGGGGCAAACAAATGCATTTTCAAGTTCAAACGAACCCCAATGCGGGAAAGACTGAATTTACCATTTTTCATGTTCTATAGGCCATTGATTTTTGGTGATACGTGATTCCGACTTGTTTTTGCCTTAAATTCATGGACGTTCGTTACGACGTTATTAATGGTGTGAGTTGGTCCGGAGGGGCATAATAGATAAATTTTCATGTTCAAACGAGCCCTAATGTGGGAAAGACCAAATTTACCATTTTTGTGTGTTATATAGTCCATAGATTTTTGGTGATACGTGATTCCAAAAATTTTTTGGCTGAAATTTTTCATGGACGTATGTTATGACCTTATTAATGGCGTCAGTTGATCCCGAGGGGAAAACAAATGCATTTTCAAGTTCAAACGAGCCTCAATGCGGCAAAAACTGAATTTTACCATTTTTCGTGTAGTCCATGGATTTTTGGTGATACAGGATTCTGGCTTGTTTTTGGTCGAATTTTTTCATGAACGTTTGTTACGACCTTATTAATGGCGTGAGTTGGTTCTGAGGGGTAAACGAACGCATTTTCAAGTTCAAACGAGCCCACATGCGGGAAAGATCAAATTTATCGTTTTTCGTATGCTATAGTCCATAGATTTTTGGTGATACGCAATCTCGACTTGTATTTGACCGAAATTTTTCTTACACCTAACTTGACTTGCCAGTATATACATGTATTTGAGTGTTTGAGAGTGACATATATATGTATCTAGCAAAGTAAATGTGATGCAAAAGATAATTTCGAAAGTTAAACTGAACACATAATTAAGCTCTAAACTAGTGAGATTTGTGTTGTTTGCTCCTAAGTAAACATACAATTTTCATTCTGACTAATTTATTCAAATGTCTCTTTTATACTAGTATTCATTAAAATTTTATCCTTTTTGATGTTTACATGCATTTATTTTCCCTCTCACCCATAAAATATTATATTATTATCCAACGTTTATAATAACTTAAAAAAATTAGAAGAATTTTTTCTACAAAAGTGGGGCAGAAAAAATGGGAGAGAGAATGACAAGATATGAATCGAATAAGTGAAAGTTCATATAATATATAATTAATCACCTGAGCTATTAAGAGTCTTCTAGATTGTGATCTAACTTTTTCTCGTAAGATTTTATTTTGTTTTCTTAAAATGAACCCGTGGTCTATAGTATTTTAAAAAAATCATTTACTAAATAAATATAGGCAAAATTATTTCCACATTTATTTCTTAGATGTGATCAGAACCTCCAAAATATTATACCTTTAATAAAACTGATTTTTTTGTGATATTGAATTTATGTTCACATTGTAATTAAGGTTCAAAATCAATTAAACCTTGATATCCGCTTTGGTAATTTTTTTCAAAAGAGTGGCATATGATATGATTTTATTTAAAGAAATCTAAATAGTACTCCTTTAAAAAATCGAGAGACAAGTTATCACTTAGTTCTTATAATTATTTTTTAAAACATTAAACTTATTATATTTAATGAGTGATATAATAAAATTATAATTCTATTTATTTGCCAAGTTAATACTTGAGAAATAAAAATAGACTATGTCATTTTCATATATTGGAATCAATGCATAATATATATACGTATTAATTAATGGAAGCTGATATGATAAAAGGAAAAGATTATATTAAATGAATCTTTTTTTACGTATAGTCTCTTAATAACATTCATGTTTATGGTAAGTGAAACTCTTCATTTAACTAATTTCAAAATAAAAATAAAAATGTTTCATTTACTTGCTCTGCATTTAGTATATATCTTTTATAAAATATTTCTTCCAAATTAATTAATATTCATTCCCCCAAAATCCCATTTTTTCCTCAACTTTACATATTCTTATATGATTCACACTAAGTTAATTTTACCTATAAAATGATACTAATCACAATCTAATTTTCTTCATCAACTCTCATAAAAACTATAGTCATAATGAAGATCATGAATACTAAAGCTAGCACTCTTTTATCTACATTTGTATTTTTAACGTTCTTTCATCTGTCTTTGATTTCTTGTCGCAAAACAATAAGTGATCGTGGTGAAAATGGCTTCACCCTTGATCTTATCCATCGTGATTCTCCTCATTCACCTTTTTATAACCCGTCAAACACTCAATCAAATCGACTTAGAAATGCCTTTCATCGATCATTTTCACGTGCTTCTTTTTTCAAGAAGAGTTCCCTTGCTACTCCCAACACAATTCAATCAGATATTTCACCAATCCCTGGTGAATACCTTATGAAATTATCAATTGGAACCCCCCCGGTTGAAATTGTAGCTATAGCTGATACGGGTAGTGACTTAACATGGACGCAATGCAAGCCTTGTGAAAATTGTTTTGAACAATCTTCACCTCTTTTTGATTCGAAGAAAAGCTCTACTTATAAAACCGCGGGGTGTGACGTTGAAGAATGTACATCAATAGGGAGTTCATCTTGTGTGAAAGGAAATGTTTGTGAATATCAAATGAGTTATGGTGATCAATCACACACTATTGGTGACCTGGCTTTTGATAAATTCACTTTTCCTTCTACTTCTGGTAAAGATGTTGCAATTCCCAACGTTGCATTTGGTTGCGGTCATGATAATAGTGGAACGTTTAATAATTATACGTCTGGTATTATTGGTTTAGGTGGTGGTGAAGTTTCAATTATCAACCAATTGGATAAAGAGATAAATGGGAAATTCTCTTATTGTTTAATCTCAATCCCATTAGATTCACCAATTTCCAATGTCACAAGTCACGTCAACTTTGGGAGTAGTGCCACCGTATCTGGTCCTGATGTCGTTTCAACTCCCTTGATTAAAAAAGATCCATCCACTTTCTACTATCTTAACTTGGAAGGAGTTAGTGTTGGGAATAAAACGTTGAAATTCAAATCTTCTAAAATTGTCTTGGGAAGTGAGGAAGGTAACATTATAATTGATTCAGGCACAACATTGACTTTTCTACCTAACGACTTTTACTCGTCTTTGGAATCAACATTGGTGGATTCGATTAGTGCTACTAGGAAGGAAGATCCATCAGGGACTTTTCGTCTATGTTATGAGTCTGAGAATGGTACTATCGATGCTCCAACGATTGTTACACATTTTACAAATGCAGATTTAGAGTTATCGCCATCAAGCACATTTGCACAAATTGAGGAAGGTTTGGTTTGTCTTACAATGGTACCTGCAGATGAAATTGCTATATTTGGAAACTTGGCACAAGGAAATTTCTTAATTGGATATGATCTTGTGGCTAACAAAATCTCCTTTAAGCCAGCAGATTGTACTAAGTACTAAGTAATTTGTGTTTGCTAACTAGTGTTAGTTTTCTTACTTGTTTGGTCTTTTGATCAATGTTATTATAATTAGTATTAATTCAAATTAATATTGTTGATCAATTCTCTTGATGTCTTTTATATATTCCAATCTTATGCTAACGAATGAATTATCTTTTATTAATTATCAAAGTAAGGTAAATGTAATATCGCAAATTACTATTTTGAAATCAAATTTGAATGGTTGTTTGTAAAATATCACTATTTTTATGATTATCAAGTTGTATTGCCAAAGAAAGTTCAAAAATTTATTATGGAAGAAAAAGAAAAGAGTATATATGGAATGAATCTAATAAGATATAGTATTTTCTTAATTACATGATTTTATGGGAATTGAAATTCAACTTCACAAAATTGGTAATGGTAACAAAATCTCACCTTCTCCCATATTCCATTATTTTTACTTAATTTCTACATTAGTCTCTTGACATACATTTTTTTTTGATTAATTTCTATATTAGTCTCTCTTGACATACATTTGTTTAATTAATTTCTATATTGGTCTCTTGACATATATATACTGTTTTACTTAATTAATTTCTATATTAGTGTCACGATCCAAAATTAGACGTGATGGCACTCGTCTTATCCCATCAAGAAAAGTCAGCCTAAAACCCAACTAATATAGTGAATGCAGAAATTTTTATAATAAACTCAAAAATCCCCCCAAAATCTGGTTGTCACGTGTACAAGTCTCTAAAGTATTATAATTGATTCAAAAGAAAAATATAAGTCTCAAATGACATTGTTTCTACAATAGAACAAGATCATAAATAAGAGTAAGAAGGTCCGCTGAAATGACAAGCAGCTACCTCACAACCCTCCATAAGAAGCCTTAGACAAGGAGAAGGGAAAATATCACAAAGGTCCAGGCTAATAACCTACAAAAAATTGTAGAAGCAAGGGGTGAGTACCAAACCACACGGTACTCAACAAGTAAACCTATAAACACAAGCTAAGGGGATAAAATACGGGTACTCCTTACACCCCAACCGAACCTCCATAACTACTACCTGCATAAAACCAGTCCAACCTAACAGTTCACCATTTACAAGCACATATCTCAACAACAACATTCTAACAATCATAATTCTCAACAAGCTCAATATTCATCAATTACAACCTCCACAAAAAGGCACTCACAATATCAGCAACACACAAGATCAAGTTCATCAAATAGAGGTAACCAAATATCAAGTACTTTCCAACCACCAATAAAATACATAATCATCAAGAATGAAGGATGTCATGGGATGCAATGCAACATGACACCATGAAATGATATACCTCAAATACCAAGTACTCTCTCAACCGTATATACATGATACTCCTCGGAAATACATCGAGAGTTCATGACCCATGGAGGACTCGCGAGGTCCATATACCGACACGGACGATCTCCACGTGTCTGTGCGGACGATCTCAACGCACTATCATAAAATCAAACAATCCCCAGCACGGACGATCTCCACGTGCCCAAATTATAATCATACTCGATCTCAACACGGACAATCTCCATGTGTTAGACATTTACTCATACTCAAACTCATGTCAATGCATATACACAATATGATATCAAATAAAGGGGATGATGCAACATCTCAATGAATCAAATGTCGCTATGACATATAATCACCTCAATTATCACAATTATACGGGTTCAGTAAAGAACACAATCACACATAATAAATCAAGTCAATAATATATCAGCTAATGCCCATATGCTTTGGCATTCTCGGATTACAATCTGCATTCTATAGTAATAAACTTTCCCTTTATAACACCGGTACTGATACCATTCTCAACACATCACACACAAACAATTAATCACATTGTCTTTTATTACCCCTTTTCATCATTAGAATTAATCAAGGTGGACAAGTCAACCCTT
>JAJOOS010016842.1:0-10651 GCA_029582725.1 Solanum chiquidenum
AGTGGTATTACCCTTCAACAACTCATGTTTGGATCCATAACTGTCGTGGACAACGAAATAACAGAAGGACATGAATTGGGATCATCAATTCTTGGTAGAGCACAGGGGTTTTACCTAACAAGCTCGTCCGATGGGACGAGCCATACACTAGCATTAACAACTCTGTTCCATGGACATGAAGTTGATGACACTATTAGCTTTTTTGGAATCCATAGGACAGCGACGCCAATTTCACACATTGCAATCATTGGAGGTACTGGAAAATATGAAAATGCCAAAGGATATGCAACAATTGAGACTATGCCTCATGTTGATCAACATACAACTGATGGTGTTGAAACAATTACACATTTCACTGTGTACATTACTCCTTAAAACTAAGTGTTTTTCATTTAATTTTCACTATATGTTTGGTTTTCTGTTTTTGTGATTCTTCACTTGATGACTTCATGATTGATGTACTTTATTGTAATGGCATGTTTAAACATTTTGATTAATGTTATTATATATGAATGATACTTTCTTCTGGCACAAATTAACTCTAGAGAAGCGAAATATAATGAATATTTTGAAACGAATTGGTGTAGATTATACCCATAGTTGACTTATATTGATGTCTTAGCCTAAATATTTATTTATTTATGTCATTTTATTTTTTGACAATAATTTATTAAAATTTGTGGCATATTCACCGACAGAAAGTTAACTAAAATTGAACAATTAGTTGAGTTGTGACAACAAACTAAAACACTATTTACAAAAAAAAAAGTGAGTATGTGATAAGTAATCACACATTTCCAAACAACATCACGCATGAACAAGTTTAGAAAAAATGACTAATGAATTCAGGTATATTTGATCAATCAGATGTTGGGTTTTAAAAGGTGTGAATGAAAAATGAAGAGTTGCGACTTTTATGAAGAGTTGCGACTTTTATGAAGAGTTGCGACTTTTATGAAAAGTTACGACTTTTATGAAAAGTTGTGACCTTTTTGAAAAATTGTGACTTTTTCAAAGGTTTGTGACCTTTCCGGTAAGGCACAATAAGAACTTTTTCACACTACCCTTTGTTTTCTATAAATTGAGGAACTTTCTCTCATTTTAAAAGAATGAATTTTCTTGACGTCTTCTACTACTACTAAATCTAGTATTCTAAGTGTACTTTACTGCCGATGAGTGGTTCGCTGACACCGTGGTTTTAGGTACCGATACACCGGTGAGTAAGATCGTTCTATCCTGGGAGGATATATTCCATTAACCTCATGTACTTGAGGGGAATAAATTTCTTAAGAGGACACTGTACATTCAGTGGGCTCGATTTTCTTCTTCAAGAAAATATTTTGTATATTGTTTCTAATCTGTTTCTGGTTCTATTTTCTCTACTAGTTTAATTTTCTAGTTTTGAAAATATTCTTTAAACTCTGTTGTTTCTTATCAAGTTTTTCAAAGTTTTTGTTCTATGTAACTTAGGAATACAAGATGAACAACAATCTTAAGGACCACAAACGCCTTTGATAATAAGACACACGCGTCGAAATTTGACTGGTTTGTAAAATGTGAGTAGATAATTTAGTACAATAGGAGAATAACACATATAAAGGTATTGTTCATTTTTAGGTTATTGATGATGAATGATGATTTATCTAAATGGCATTATTGGACCCACTTATCACATGGTGGGGTAGATAATATTCACATATACAAAATCTACTCTAATCTCCTCTCCACCATTTATTATTTATCTCTCACATGGGTCTCCTTACCCACTCTACTTCTATTTTTCTACACTATTATAAAGTCTAATTTTTATTTATTTATTCACTCACTCACTATATGTCTAAGATAAATGAAAGAGGAAGAATCGACGAAACGAATATTCTGTAATATTTTACAATATTGATATAGGTATAGCTTGTGTTGGTGATCATTAAAAGAATTAACGACACGAGTTTTTTCTAATATTTTGTAATATAATTGATTTAGGTATAGCTTGTGTTGGTGATCATTAAGAGTAGATATAGTAAATTTATATCATGAGTAACGATCATTCATTTGCTTCATATATCCACATGGTAAATTAAAATATCTATGGTCCACTCATTATTTGTTTTGTGATCGATGCGTATATATATATATATATATATAGTATTCAAAGAACTTGTGCTATTTATAGCACTATCATATCAATCAAAAATATATTCTTCTTTGTTTTTATTTTTTTCGAATTTTCATTTACTCAATATTGTTCGGTATTTGTTTTGAGATTCCAACTAATATAGTGGAGTTCGTTTTTATTTTTTTGATATCTCATTTATTCAATATTCAATATTTGCTTTGGGAGTCCAACTAACGTGACAGACTTTAAAATTTTAACTTTGTGATTTCATCGCTCAGGTTTTGACCACTAAACTCATCATACCTTAGCTTGTCTGAGTTTTGAGTTCACGGTTCAATATATCCAACAATTTCAATGTTTAGAGTAAAATTACGGGTTCAAATGAACCCATATTTATACTACTACTGCTATAGATCTACTCCTACCAACTAATTTGGATGTACACCGTTTAAGGCCTATTAGCGCTCCCTAGCAATAAAGTTTTTTTGTCATTCTTAAAATTTAAATTTAAAATCTCTAGTTAATAAGGATTGATAAATCAGATCTTATCCATTCCACTACGTAATCATATGATCAAAACTGCAAATTAAGATAAATAATTGTTTATTCTCTATGCTTATAATATATTGCTTACTAACATGTTAGCCCTAATTTAGGTGCAGCACCTAATAGAAAAGTGCTTGATTTACAAAATGTCAATAGAAGAGTGCATGGAGGCACTATCCAAGCATGCAAACATCAAACCTGTAATCACTGCTACTGGTTAGTTTTTACTCTTTTAAATTTTATTAAAGTTTAAGTTATTATATATTAATGATGTATAATATTTTTACACGATCAGATTAAAATAAAGGAAATAGCCTATTATTATAACTAGTTAAATAATTAATATGGTATTCATTAATTATCTTATGCATGCATGCGAATTTCAGTTTGAAGGTTGTAAATCACACACATATTATCAATCGCTGACCCCACTGACTTTAAATTTACATGTATCACCTCCCAATATTTACGATTGATTTCATCATCAGTATTTAGATAATCGAAATTTTCACTAAAGAGATTCATATAAATAAATATACAAAGAATTCAAGAAGATCAAACATAATATACATATCTTGTACAATTTCAATGGGAATTTGGATCATGAACCCCTTGCGCCCTTGGTTCCGCTCTTGGTGTACTAGTATCAAATAGTAGCTAACTTATACTCAAAATTTGTAATATTTTTTTTAGAAAATTCATTTAATATATATATTTATATATATAAATTATAAAATATATAAATTATAAATTCAGAATCTGATAATTCAAAGAATTAGAATCTAAAATTCATAAATTTCAAATTTTGAACCTCACCATGATACACCATGATACTACAGGAACGGATATATAGCCTATATTACCGTGCACATGAACTCCTGTTCTTTCCGCTAAACTATATATTTTACATAACTTCAAATCGTAAATCCACTTCTGATCATAATACTGTCCATTTATATGTTGCAGTGTCGAAGGAGTTAGAGAAAGAGAACAAAGAGTTTTTTGAGTCATTCAAATCACAAAGCAAATATCATATGACAGAGGAAGAAATGAGTGCTATGATACAGAAAATGATTTAGATTCCAAATAATAATAATAATAAACATATATTATAATCACGTACGCGATAGCGATCTAACCTTTGAGTTCTCATCAAATGTGAAATATTTTTACACTATTAGTTAAGTTGGTCCAATAAATTACGGTTTCGTAATATTATTTATTACGAATGATTACTTTGTAATTATGTGAAAACTTCAACCTGTCCTGCCTCACTCTGCATAACCTGACGTGTTTTTAACTTTTTTTCACTCTAAATTACTTATAAAAATTAAAAAATAATTCTAATTTATATTTATAGCCAAACACAATTATCGTTATTTTCAAATATCATTTTTCACTTTAAATTTTTATTTTTTTTCAAATTTCATAATAAAATATGACCGAATGGATGGGCACAACTTATAATCACCCAGGAACAAAGTTCAAAATACCCAAACAAAATCTAGAAAAAAGGTACATACTTATAAAACCTAATTAAGAAACAATAATCAAAATCAAATAATCATCTCTATAATATCCACTAATTAAAATCCTAGTCAATCCTCACACAACACCCAAATAAAACAATTGTACATTCTTCTTAGAAAAGTGTCACGACCCAGATTGTCGTGATTGACACCCATACTAACCCTCCGATGTGAGAACCATTACTACAACCCAAACTAAACAACTCAACCCAAAAATTAAGGCATTTAAAGATACAAAAGCAGATTTAAATGTCTAAGAAAAGGAAAATAGGGAGTTTTCATAAATTCCAACAAAAGTCTAACAACCAAATGCGGAAATAATGCCTAGAACCTGAAAGTCGATGTACCAAAACTCTAACAAGGATCATAAGAAAATGGGTACAACCCAATTAAACATAAGGATAACTAAAGTACTAGTCTAAGTCCGAAGATGTGGCATTAAAAAAAAAAAACTCATGGCAGCCCGGAAGAATTAGCTCACCCTTGAATTCGAGTCGATCAGTGGTCTTCTAAGGAGGTTTGCCAGTAGCCGCCTGAAAATGCCTTGTACTCAACAAAGAAAGAGCAAGTGCAATATCAATACACAACTACAGTGTACTGGTAGGATCACATGACTATCCCACTAAGTGAAACATATATAAGTCATTACAACATAATAAACATGCATACACCGAACATATACAATATCAATTATCACTTACGAACAACGTACAATTTCACAATTCTCAAAGATACATCAATATGACAAGTCAATGGTCCTCTCATGGAACTCATACCCAAACTGTTAGTGTACCAGTACGTGGTACCCGATTCAAGTTAGTGTGCCAGACGTGACACCTGATCCCATATATATGCGCCGAAATGTGGCACCCGATCCAAGTTAGTGTGTTGGAACGTAACACCCGATCCATTCAATAAGCCACAATCACAATCACAATGTACATTCTCATAATCATACAATCAAGTCATGATTCATGGCATACAATTATTCAATCATCCTCATTTACGATTAGTGTGATCAATAATGCAACATTCACATACATACATTCATTATAATTAGAGCTGTCAAAATGGGGTGGCCCAACCCAACCCTAACGGGCTAGAGAGTTAAACGGATTGGGACGGGCTGACCCTTTTAATGAAAGGGCCTATAAAATAGCAGCACAACCCAGCCCTAAGCGGGCCACGGATTGGGACGGGTTGGCCCTTCAACCGAAAATTGAACAATATTACTCTCTTAGAAAGAGTATCTAAGAGTATCGAACGTTGATGTCTATGAAGACAACATCAATACATACAAATTTTCATTTATGAATCACACACTTCGGTGAATACTTACAAAATACATTTATGAATCACACACATCGGTGAATACTTACAAAAATACATAATAGTCAACGTAAAATTTAGCAAAAAAATGTTGATTATTCCACCATTCCTCCCACAAAAAACTAGCTAGTTTAAAAGACTTGATTTTTTATTTTTAAAAATATTTATTGATAAAAATTTTACAAATAAAAGACTACTAAAAATATATATAAAAAATATTTTTATATATTCATAGCCCACGGGCTAGTCTCTGAGGCTTGCGAGTTAGGCCTACGAGGCTAGCGGGCCAAATAAGGCTAGGCTAAAAAGTCTCGTTCCTAAATGGACCAAAAAAATTAGGCCCAACCCTACTTAATTCAAGGGTTGGATTGGACCGGCCTAACGGGCCAAACTCATTTTGACAGCTCTAATTATAATGAAGTAATTACTAACATATATCACACCAACATGAAATCACAAACATCACCTACCTCGAACAAAACTTGAATCCTCCTAAGAAACTTGATTCTTTCCTTTTCGAATTCTTTTCACTTGCTCTACAAACAAACAATTCAATACGGGGATCAATAAATAAGGTCTAATTTACCCGGATTATGACAAACCCAATAACCTAAGACCCAAATTATGATCCTAAGGTGCAGCTAGAGTTTTTCCCACATCCAAAACCGTTCAAAACTCTCCCCCAACGATATATAACCAAGATTCTACGTATCGAAAAATGGAATTGGGGAGCAAAAACCTTACCTTTAGCACTAAAATTCGTGGAAAACTGTCAAGAACTCGCCTGGGGTCGTCTCCTAACTCTCAAAAATGAAATTTGCAGAATAATGACGTTTTTGGGGTTTATTTCCGACTTAATTCGCGACTGAGCCGTTACGGCGAACCCCATCCTGCCACAGCGGCCTCGCCCTGACGGGAATAATTCCGCCACAACGGCTTGCACGGAACAAGTGAGTCGATTTAAGAGCTTCAAACTCCCATTTCACAGCAGACCTTCGTCCCATGATACTCAGAAAATATCCGCTCACGCTAAGATCAGTTTCGGGAGTTTTACTTGCCCGAATTCGATTCTGTAAAGTCGTACGATTTCCTTAACGTCTTAGCTATCTACTCATGTAATCAAATCCATTATTAAATCTCTCATTTGTTGCCAGATTTCCCTAGACTTCACTGACTCCGATTTCGTCCAAATCTGGACTAGGTTGGAAAATTTCAATAGTTACTACCAAAAAGTTTTCTGGCCCAAAATTTTCCCCATTGACTTTTCTATAACGACGGAAACAGGTCGTTACAAAAAGATTTATTTTTCTAAAATTAGAAGAATATTTCAATTGTATATAATTTGCACATTAGTTGAGCTATAATTAGATTTCAATTGTATTTTTAAAATTTTTATTTTAAAAAAATTCCGACCCGCCTTCACATTATTTTTGAAAAATATTTTAGAACTCGTCTCACGCCCACCTCATTTTGTGTAGCTTTAAACCTACCCCGCCCTATTATCATCTCTACCGAACACGTTTTTTTGAAAGTCTCCCGATTGGGACGTAAGCTAAATAGTCCCCACTTTATTAATTAGGCTTCATTTATTGCTATAAAAATAAAACATTGAATATTCATAAATCACACAGGCCATAAGACAGCTACACAACCAAATTTATAAAAATGTAGCAGACAACCATACGATATATATATATATATATATATACACACACATCATCAGCATACTAATAAGAAGTTAGAAGCAGACAAATTATATCGATCGACGATATTTTTAAAATTTTAATATTTTATGTTTTAAAGGTGATATATTTACATAGATATCTTTTTGAGGTTAAAAGCAGTTACCTTTTCGTCGATGTATCTCTTCATTCCAAGTGTAATTTTTTAAATTTCAATGTTTATGATTTAAATGTGATATATATAGATACTTTTTTCGAGGCCAAAAGCAGGTACCTCTTTGTCAATATATCTACTTTATTCCGATTTTTTCAAACTTTAATGTTTATGCTTTAAATGTAATATATATAGATACTTTTTTCGAGGCTAGAAACAGGTACCTCTTTGTCGATGTATCTACTTCATTTTGAGTGTAAGTTTTTGAATTTCAATGTTTATGCTTTAAAGTTGATATATAGATACTTTTTTTAGGCTAGAAGCAGGTACCTCTTCGTTGATGTATGTGCTTCATTCCAAGTGTAATTTTTTTAATTTCAATATTTATGCTTTAAAGTATACGTTTTTTTGGCTAGAAGCAGGTACCTTTTCGTTGATATATGATCTACTTCATTCTGAGTGTAATTATTTTGAATCTAAATGTTTATGCTTTAAAAGTGATTTACAGTTACTATTCCACTGATAATTTGGTTTGAGGTCAATAAAATTTTTTGTCACATGAGTAAAACTCAATATGGGCAAACTATTGATGTGTCATTATTTTGAGTTTGACTAAAAGAAAAGCATATCGTATACATTAAAGGCAAATGGATACATAAACCACTTTTAATATGATTTGCTGGGCTCGTATCTTAGTCGTTCTCCACCAATTCACAAATCACAACTTTTATACTTACAATCTCAAGATAGATTTAGAATTTAAATTCATAATTCTACTATTTTCATTAAATTTATTAAGTTTAGGATCAATTATTTATACATATTTAACAAATTTTCGAACATAAATATATACATACACATATTGCCTAAGCCAAAATCTATCCAATACATTGGATACGCCTTGAATCAATCGTATGCACCAACCATTTAATTTCTTTTTAAGGGTTTGGTGATTATTTTGTCTTGTCAACACCAACTTGTGAGTTGTGACACATACAAATAAATTTAATCAAGTGAGATGTTTGGAGCATAACCAACAAGTATATATCGTACACCACGAAAAGGACAGTACACTGTGAAGAAATATATTTCAAACGTACGTAACTCAATCCTAAAAATTAATTTATGAAATGAAAATTATTTAAGTTTATATAAAAAGATTATTCATCTCATTAATTATTGACGCATGACTTTTTTTATTCAAGAGAAGTATTTAATATATCCGAGTTTAAGGGTGTATTATTAGTTTCATCTCGAATTATTGATAGACTTAAGAACACCTGCTTACTTGACTAACTGAACTTCAACCTATCCCGATCTTGCAAAATGAGTGAAATACTCCTCTAAATTCTTGCAAAGTTTAAGGGTGTTATCAACACTTTTCTCGATTTTTTTAATTAAGAGCTCCATGCTCCTATAAGAGTTTGTGACCTCTTGATATGTCTTGTTGCAAATCGGGGGTGTATTTAGTTAATCAAGTAAAGTGTTGTTTTTAAGACTGTCAATAGTTCGGAAATATGAAACTAATAATTTGCATCAATTCAAGGGTGTTTTCAATACTTCTCTCTTTTTATTCTTCAACACACCACCTCACGCTCAGAAATAAAAATTTGGAGCGTACGTAATTTAATTAATTTGAAGGCCCAACATCAGGTGAAATAAGTCTTTCTTTGATACCGTACCAAGCCATGTAATAAGAAAACGAACTTCTGATCTAACTCAATCCAAAAGCTATGCTCTCTTTAACCATCAATATAAAACCTTTTGCATTCTTCAACACATACTAGTACGATAAGCAACATATATATGCCCACATTTTTCAATGAAATAGGGACTTCATTGGTATGTGTGAACCTATCTCTCGCATGCATTTAAAAGATAATTACAAGTAAGTATTCATAATAAGTAATATATTATTAATAAACCGTAATATATATATTAGACTAAATTAAAATACACTGATAATGCAAAAATACTTTACACATTTTATGAGAACTCAAAGGTTAGATCGCTATCGCATACATGGTTATAATATATGTTATTATTAGTATTATTATTATTTTTATTATTATTTCTTGTCTGATTCCTTGGAAGGACCTGGTTCTTTGGAATCTAATATCATTTTCTCTATCATAGCACTTGTCTCTTCCTCTGTCATACTATCTTTGTTATTTTGTGATTCTTTGTATTCCTCGAAGAACTCTTTGTTCTCTTTCTCTAGCTCTTTCCACACTGCAAAATCATGATTAGAGTCGGATTCAAGATTCGTAGTACAAATTGTATCAGAAGTGAATCTAGCTAGCTAAGATTTTTATTTTTATAATATGTGTACATCATTAATATATGGGAATTGATTCTTGTTTTTCGAGGTAAATAACTTTGTATTCAACCAAGTTTGATTATTTAGCTTTTCGAGTGTATGATAATATTAAATCAATTCAAGAAAATATGTACATAAACAATCTAGTTTAGCGGAAAGAAAATGAGTTCACGTGGAATGTAAAATAAGCTACTTTCTCCGTTCAACAATAGTTGCCCACTATACTAAAAATAGTTGTCCAACAATACTTGTCCAATTTAGAAAATCAAGAGATAATTTGTCTTTTCTGTCTATTTTACCCTTACTATTAAATATTATTTATCATCTAACACATTTTTCAAAGCATTAAATTTAATAAAATCAAAGAATAATATAGTAATATTACCTCTATTATTTATTATTTCTTAAGGGATGTGTCAAGTTATGAATTCTAGATTCCAGTACTTTGAAATTATCATGTTCTAAATTTATACTTTTTTTGTCTCGGTTATATGATTCACTTTTTTTTTAAATCAGTCTAAAAAAGAATGATATATTTTTATATTAAGTTACAGTTTAACTTTAAAATACTAATTTTACCCTTAATGAAATGATTTATAGTCACATAAATATCTATCACTTATTTTAGACCACAAATTTTAAATTTTTTTTTTCTTTTTTAAACTCCGTGTTAAGTCAAACTAACTCATATAAAATGAGACAGATAAGGGAGTAATTTGTAGATATTAAATGAATTTTCTTAAAACAAATACAAATTCTGAGTAGCCCTTCAGTTAGTTATCATGTGTTTACTTCTTCATGTATTGCATTACTAAGCGAAATTTTTGGCTCCGCCATAACTGATCATAACGATATATGAGATCAGTCGTACACATTAGAGATGACTCGATCATGCATGAATCTTAAGTCAGTGGGTTCAACGTGATTGATTATATATGAGTGTGTTTAAAACCTTCAAACGGAAATTCGCATGCA
>JAJOOS010016843.1:0-16083 GCA_029582725.1 Solanum chiquidenum
GGAGGTATGGATATACGAAAAGAACAATAGAAGATGTGGGAACAAGATATTGACAAGTGTTTGGAAGATTGTACATTCATTTTATATTTTTCTCTTCTGTTTTTAGTGATTAAGATCATAAAAATGATGTTGTGTTATTTATTGTAGTTACGTTCTCTCTATCATTTCTCTTTATTTTGTATATTATATAAATTTTTCATTGTTGTAAGTTTATAATTTATGGTTCAAAATAGTAATTTATGACTTTGTTAGGAGTCAACTAACTACTAATTAATACTGGGTAAATATATATTGACATCTTATTGTTTTTCATAACCGCGCGAAGCGCGGACAAATTCACTAGTTACTTAATAGATTTAATAGAATAATTTAGTTGTATCGAATTTAATATCAATTCAAATCATTTCATGAATATAATGTGACCGGATAATCAACCTACAAAATCATTCATTACAAATAAAATATTATTATTGTCAAAAGAGAAACAGTTGATTTCTTCATTCATCTAACTTGCATCTTTTGGTCCAAAATAAGGGGAAAATGAAATAAACAAGAGTATCTTCTTCAAGTAACCGAAGAGCACTCTCTTATAGAAAATTTATTTTTGCATTAAAAGGGGTTAATTGTCAATTACATACTAAATATGGAGAAATTCCAAAAAAGAATTATCAAAGTTTGAACATTTATCAATCCAAGCTACTTTTTAATATGCCATCGAACTTTCAGAAAAGGCTCATTTATGCCATCCGTTAAAAGTTTAGCTCATCTATGCCATTACCATTTAAGAAAAGGCTCATTCATGCCATTATTTTTTAACGATGGTTTTGCAAAACCATTTTTTACACGTGGTCAATTATAATTTGGCCACGTCATTATTTTTTTATAATAAAAAAATCAAATTTCAGAATTTTAATTTTTTTTTATAAAAAATATAATGACGTGGCGGAATTATAATTGGCCACGTGTAAAAAATGGTTTTGCAAAACCACCGTTAAAATGTTTGTTCAGAATTTGATTTTTTTATTATAAAAAAAATAATGACGTGGCCGAATTATAATTGGCCACGTGTAAAAAATGGTTTTGCAAAACCACCGTTAAAAAATAATGGCATGAATGAGCCTTTTCTTAAACGGTAATGGCATAGATGAGCCAAACTTTTAACGGATGGCATAAATGAACCTTTTCTGAAAGTTCAATGGCATATTTGAGCCTTTTCCCAAATAATAATTAAAAGATTGGACTTTGCCCGTTTTGTTCGGAAGAAAAAAATAATCCAAAACAAATAAACAAGTTTGGCCCAAATGCCAAAAAAAGGAAGAAAAAATTGTGCGTCTTATATAATGTACAGATGACAAAAAAAATCAATTCAAAATAATCATATGCATATGAAATGTATTGAATTAGTGTATAAAATAATATATAATCATGTTTATATGATGTATATAAGGTAAGACAAGAAATGTGTTCCCAACGAGTTGGTGTTGATTCGGCAATTTGCGTCTAGTGGGGAGCTTTGTCATCTCAAAGAATAAGCGGATCTTCCCTTGCATGCGGATGAGATTGCACGTGTTTATGGATTGAACGAGATTCAAGTTGGGGAAATGGTTGAATTTCTCGTATCACCTCCCATGGTGAAGAAGATTAGTGAAGTAGCCTTTCTTCTTACTCTTACTGCTCTTCTCAGGTTCACCTCTTTTGGATGCCCTGAAGCCTTCTCCCATCTGATATTTTCATTACAGTTATAGCCTCAAAATAGGCAATGAATTGCGGACAACTTTCTCCTTCGCCGGTAGTTTCGAGAGCTAAGCCAATTCGGTTTACGCAACTCAACCCTTCTCCGCAAGCTCTTTCAGTTGTTGGATGCACAGAGTCTACGCGGATCAGGGTCCCAGCTAACGCGTGAAACCTCGGATTCGAACCGATGACTTTCTTAGCCTATTTCTAAACTAGGCAGGAGAACTTGGCTAACTTTCCTACTCTGATAGCATCTCTGAACGGCAGGTACCCACAACCACCTCTTCCTTGTCCTAGGTGTGGACGAAGACCGAGACTTCTCTAAGATCTGATTCGATGGTATATCCCTCTTCTATTGTCACTAGCTTCTTGCTATCGAGCGTGCCTTAGCCTGGGCGACCTCCTTATGCATGGACATAGAGACAACTAAAGGAACCCAAAAAAGAAGTCCCTTTAGTTGACGGGTCTGTTCAAACCCTTTTTTCGGACTGTCTTGTTTTCAGGCCTCCACGGCTGTCCGGGGTTCTCCATTCTCAGAAAGCTTCAACTTTTCCACGTGTGCGCAAGCTTGCGAATAGTTTCTGCGATCACTCTACGTAATTTATTAAACCGGTTTATGCTTGTAGCTACCCCCGCCGTTTTTTTCTTGACTCGAAATCGAAATGGGAGCAGGTTTGAAAAAAGATCTTAGAGTGTCTAGGGTTGGGATATAATTTTATTTTCAATCACAACCAACTCAAATCTCATCTAAATTGTCTTAATTTTTATATATCATGAGCTACTGTCCATATCTTCTCTGACGAGTTGATTTTTGTTTCAATTTCAACCAACTCAAATCTTCTTTTAACCGATAACTAAACGATCCTTGAGTAATCATTTTTTATATTTATATTTGATAAACAAATTATTGAATAAGTTTTCATAAATTATTAATTTATGTATTAAAAATATATTTAATTATTATTATTATTATTATTATTATTATTATTATTATTATATAAAAAAATTCATAAAAGACTATATATAGGTGTATATCATGTCGTTCAGCAAGACTTTTGCTATATAAAATTATATTGCTATTTTTTTGTATGAGAGTTCTGACGTCATTAAATGCACAACTCTTTAATTGACGCAAGTAATTAACGAAACAATGTGACCAATTACATTATTTTACAAAATTTGCATGATTGCTTGCTATAAAATTGTAAATGAGATACTAGTAACAATCTATCAAAAAAGGAATTGAAAACAAAATTTGAAGATTTTTATTTACCCAATTGACCGGCGGAAAGAAAAAAGGAAGTCAATTTTTTCTGCACTTCGGCAGTATTAAGAACGGCCGAATTGCCATTTTCTCTTATATATTTAATATTAGATGAGCGTTGTTCGTGCTAAGCACGGGTCCAACGTTTAAAATGTTATCATAATTTTACTTTTGTTTGATTTATATTTTTAAAAAACTGTAATTTCAAAAAATACAATGCCTATAATTTTAGTAACGAATTACATTTTTTAATCTGCACGATAAAAGAATACGCATGTAATAAGACACAAGCGAAAGGCACTATTATTTTTCTTTCAAGTTTCAACAATTAGTTCAATATTAAGTTGGGCAAACATTCACAATTATTACATAGATATTGAATGTCGTTATTCTTTAAAAATTAAATGAATAAAATAAATTTAACAGAAACAACTTTCTATAATTAATTTTACAGAGGCAGAATAGGTATGATAAAATTAATAATGTAGAGTTTAGAAAGAAGGAAAAAAACAAGAAAACTAAAAAACTATTAAAACAGGTTCCAAATTTTCGAGGGGAGTCTAGTAATGAAAGTGAAAGAACAAGCTGCTTAAATACACTTTTTTCGCAGGACAGATACATGTTATAAATGGAAAAAAGGGACTTCTGAGAGAAGAATAAAGAATCAGCCTGGGAATTGAGACATAAAATTCAAATAAATGGTTCATGTTGTTAAATGACATAATAAGAGTATATAGACTGAAAACACATGAACTTCAAAGTGCAATTATATAACTAATTTCTCCCATTACAGAAACAACTTTACTGGAGACATGTGTCTTCTAAATACTTTTCAATTGTTAATATTTGCCATGCTATGCTCATACGAATACATGTTAGGCAGAAAATATTGTGGCTACTTTCCTTGTACATTTGGGAAAAGTAGTGGTAGGAGTAACAACACAGTCCCAAGGTATAATTGACAATAGATCTAAAATATATTTCAATGAGAAATTTTTTTAATTTAAAGACATTATAGCTGCCAAATTTGTTCAGTATATATTCATGTGAATGTCATACTACTGAATGTTGAAGTGAGATACTTACATAGTTTTAACATTTTCATATGTGGGAGAGCTAACTACATACATTTACATACTATTTGAAATTAGACAAAAATAGATGCATCTTTCATGCTTGGATCTTCTGGACGCTTTTTTTTTTTAATCAAAATCACCTGTTACATTAAAATTGAGGAATTAAATGTCAGCACAGAATCGCATAGTTTATACAACAGATGATATATCTGTTAGCAAGTCCAGGATTTATAAATAGTTTAATCTAACTGTGACAATATAGGCACTAAAAACAACATCAAACAATGTAACGATAATAACAGAAGCATTATAAACCACATGGCCAAGATATTTAACTCTCAACAAACTCACTTATTCTTTCCTTCCCAACAACAATATAAGAAATGTTGTTGTTATCCATTTTGTAGTAGATAAGCTGAAACAGTGAGGCCACCAAGAACTATGAATTCAACAAAACTATCGTTTTTACTTCTTAATAATTGATCAGCAACTAACCTGTTATCAGAGGAGAAAATATTTTGAATTTCGACAAAAGAACAAGGCATAAGGCATCCACATAGCAACATCAAAAGCTTGCAAAACACAGCATTCAGTGGCAGCAACAAAAGAGTTCCAAAAAAATCACTTCGAGAACCACAACAACAAGTGTTCGAACTGCAATTCAAAACAATAAAAGAAAATGTCTTGAGACTGAATCGAAGTCAAAGAAAATAAATACAATCCCATTTATATTAGTCAATTGCAAAGATGGAAGTTTTAAAAAATGCACAAAATAATTCAAATACCTTTTAATTCTTTTTCATGGGATGATTTTCCATTTTCATGCTATGTTTGTGGGAGGAAGGATTATATTTGTTTGCCATGCTTGGATATTCTTTTTCCCCTGAACTAAGATGTTCAATTGTGCGCTTTTTTGCATCTGTAACATTGACTGTCGTAGATGTCATTGGTTTATGAATCACATCTTGTTTCTCCAGGTAAGACAAAATGGCTAATTTTTGC
This sequence comes from Solanum chiquidenum, assembly GCA_029582725.1. NCBI lineage: Eukaryota > Viridiplantae > Streptophyta > Magnoliopsida > Solanales > Solanaceae > Solanum > Solanum chiquidenum. The sequence goes on from JAJOOS010016843.1 coordinate 5,077, forward strand.
GTTGCATCCAGTTTTTTTGTAAATAGCCTTTTCATTTGAATGTTGAATATCTTGCCGTTCAATTGATCTTCCACATTTTAGAGCGATAAAGTTTCTTTCTGAAAAAATGAAAAAAAATTCATTACTAATAACAAAATCATTAATATTTTATATTTTATATATATATTAATTAGAAAATAAAGCGAACAAACAAATAGAAAGAGATTGAATATTTTTACCATTAAAGAAGATGTTCAACAACAATAGCATATGCAAGGATCATGAATTTTGAAATTAACCCATATGTTCAGATGATCATATATACATTCATTTGAAACTCTTAGAAGTTAGATAGTATATTTTTCACAGAATTAAAGAAAGTGATTGCCCTTGGTCGTCCAAAGCTTCACATTTCTATATAAAATAATAATAATAATATATATATATATATAATAAAATAAAATAATAAGATATAAATATAAATATATGATTTGTAATCTTAGAATAAGTAATTAATAATTAACTGACGAGATATTTGTGTATTGAAGGTAAGTTTCCATTCCCTCATTATCTAAACATTCTATGTTATTTGATAAGGAACTCACGAGATATTATTTAAAAGTTGTGAGCTCAAGTTCTTCAACTATAAAGGTCTTGACAATTTATATGATACATAAAAAATGAATCTTTATTAGAAATTCTCTTATGCTAGAGTTCTAAGCCTATAGAGCTATAGTATATTTTTCAAGTTAAGGAAGTCATATGTTCACTTGATCATAAGGAAATTTATTACTATATTATAACTTAACCTTGTGAAAAATACCTTTGAAGTTGTTATATCATCATAAATCGATTATATACTATCATAACTTCACAAGTGCTCAACTAGTACAATCCTTATTTGTTAATGAGAGCAGTAATATTTCAGAAATGTATCACCAAATATATCAGTATATTGCGACTCTCCTGCTAGAGCACTTGTTATAAAGGACATACCGAGTTTATTAAGATGGTAAAAGCAAAAATTTCAATTTTGAACATGTTTTTGTGCTAATCATCTACTTTGTACTTTCCCTTAATTTGATTACATATTGGATAGATGTAGCATATAATTTAGACAGTAGTGAGTTAGAACATCTCATCATAGATTCCCTTAATTGTTACGAGCTTGTGTTGAAGAGAAGAAATAAGAAATAATGAAAATACAAAATCACAACAAGTTCTTTGTGATTAGTTGGTGCGGGAAAAGTAATATGTACCTTGACGAAGCAAATTTCATAAATTTCTTCTGAAGTCAGGTGCAACAATTTCTCTGCAATTTCATCCGAAACAATAGCTGTTGCAAAATTGATGTTGTCCTTAATAGTAACTTCAAATTGACATCTGTTTTGATAATTAATAAAAAAATTAAAAAATAATGGTTAGGTAGGAATCAAGTCATTGATGAAATGATACATTTGACCTTGAACCCGAAAAGTATAAATACCATTATTTCTTTTTGCTAATTCTTTGTCATAAGTTACTCCAAGAGATGTAAAAGCAAATATATTATTGTACGTTCTAATGTAAGTTCTAAAATGTTTTGATAGTTCTATATTTTCCAGATAAAGGTTCTTTAATTCTATTGGAATCTCATGTGAAGTTAATTGAACAGAACCATTGCTACAACAAAATGCAGGTGGTTCATATTCAAATTTTTTGGCTTTACAAAATTGACAATTTGATACTTGTTTTAATTTGATATAATTAATTTATGATGGCATAGTACTACCTATTTCTGATAGGAGCAACGTGGGTTGTCTCATAATAAGATTAGAACTTTGTACAACAGAAACAATGGTGGAATTAAAAGATGATGCAGTAGCCAAATCATTATTCATTGAACTTTTAGATAAGTTATGTTTTTTCATTTCAGCTCTCTTTTCTCATCGACGTGCCAGAAGAATCTCTTTTTCTTTAGATGGCATCAATCTGTATAATTCGCGTCTCTTAGCATTTCTATCCGAATTTGATTTTTGAAAAGCATGCACATTTGTATGCTTTATGTTAGAAGCAATGGTGGAATTAGAAGATGATGTAATATCCAAATTATTATTCATTGAATTTTCAGATAAGTTATGTTTTCTCCTTTCAGCTCTCTTTGCGCGACGACGTGCCAGAAGAATTTCTTTTTCCTCAGGTGGCATCAATCTGTATAATTCACGTCTCCTAGCATTTCTATACTCATTTGATTTTTCAAAAGCATGTATATTTTTATGGTTTATATTACTTGACATCTTTGCGATCAAAATAATTTTACACAAAATAATTATCTGGTAAATAATAGTAATAATTTTAAATAAGAGATTAGTTGAGTAATACTTACCACACACTGAGAGAAAAGTGAAACACAGGAGCGAACAAATATCGCAACGAAGTGATAATTCTGTAAAGTTAATAGTTCAAATCATATATTAAATCTAATATAATAGGCATGTATAATAGAGAAAAAAGTAAAAAATGCTAAAAATATGAGGTTGATTTAAAAACTATTGCAGAAGAGAATATGGAATGAAAATAGTAACAAACAACATATAATTTTTTTCTATTTAAGTCTCAATAATTGATAAGTAGAGAATGACCAACAAAAATTTATGCGCAATTTATGTACTGGAACAAAAGAAGCAAGTTGTAAGCTTCCTATGACAATACTGTATCAACTGGAAGTTGTATTGCCCGAAAAATCACTTTATGATTCATGTAACATACAATGTATCTTTCAACTTATGTTGCGCGAACTCTTCAAAAAAATCAGTGGGTGTATGTTAGATTCTCCAAATGTAGTGTATTTTTTGAAGAATCTGATTCGGGCAAGTCAGCATAGAGTTAAGAAGAATGAATGAGAAGAGAAGGATAGAAATGAAGATAACAAGACTACTGATGTATTGACTGAAGGTTTATTCTTAAAAAAACAAAGAGATTGTTCCTACTGAAAAAGGAAAACGACCTAGGGTTGTAATATCCAATTAAGAAAGTGAACAGAAGCCATCTTTCAATATTTGAAAAGCACTGATTAAGAGCAAGAAAAAAGAAGTGGTCACTCAAAATTGAAAATTGAAAAAGTTAATCGAAGAGATTTAAGCAAAAATGCAAATAAAGCATACCTGGAAACACTCAATGTCTTAACCCTTTAGTCTTGAAATCTTGAAAACCTATGAGCATAGAGTTAAGAAGAATGGATAAGAAGAGAAGGATAGAAATGAAGATAACAAGACTACTGATGATGTATTGACTGAAGGTTTATTCTTAAAAAAACAAAGAGATTGTTCCTACTGATTCTATTTCAAGTTTAAATTTTGTGAGGTATTATAACTATAATGTGATTGTTCGTTGCTTATGACTGCCAACTGCAACATTGGTGCATTTATTTTAAGACTGATAAAAGTTAATGATGAAAATGTGAAATGGTGCAAATTTTTTAATTTTGTTTGGCTTCCTACTGATTTTCATGTGAAAGTCACATAAGGTTTATTTAAGAGGCATTTATGGGCTGAATTTTCTGTTAATAAGTTGCAAATGCTAATGAGGCGTAGAATCTAATGAGAAATGATGAAGAAGCTAAGGCTAGGCAGAAGCAGTCAATAGATTGTATAATGAGTATTTCTAAAGTTATATTATAACAATAATAGTAATGCCTCATGAACTTCCATATAGAATTGGAGTAATGTGAAGGAGAGACTGATAACTTACCTGAAACTGAAAGAACCAAAAGACTAAACAAAGTTGAAACAACAGCAAGATGAACTGTCTGGAAAAGAGAAGATGAAATAAAGTAGCAAAAAAACTAAAAAGTATCAGAAAAAGAACAAGGTATAATAAACACCCATTTAACTTTTCAATATCGACATTGATACAACACAACCAAATTAACATTGAAATTCGAAATAAAAATAAAGATCATACAAAAGTAATAAATAACGCAATACAGAAACTAAAGGAAGAGATGAAGGTTGAAGAATATTGGAGAGAAAGGATTAGACGAATTAATAATTAACAATATAATGTAGGAATTTCATATCATAAACTTTGAAAGCATGAAGAGAATTGACAGAAAATAGAATGAAAACATGCATGAGTTGGATCACCCGATTGAGAAGATGAAAGAAAGGAAAAGTATAGTTTTTAAAAGTTTGGGAAAAAACAAAGATCATGGCAAGGAAATATGTTAAATATAAAAAAGCACCTATGAATTCAGCTATTAAATTGAAATTTGAAGAGAATTAAGAGATAGCTTGGGTAAAAATTGGGAGATATATTAACAGCAAATTGGTACAATCATCAGTGCAAAGAAAATTGTACTTCATTCGAGAGAAAAATAGAGCAGTGTGGATGCTTCTAGAATAAAGTTGAGTGTTATTTTTTGCGTAAAATGATTTGGGGATGTTGAGTGACAAGTGCAATAAAAGAATAGATATAAAACTAATTTAATGACGAATTTGCCCTTGGTTTGGACTAAGATATTGTATCATAGATATTTATCATTTACCCTTTATGTTGAGTATAATTACAAATGTGCCATTGGTCGTCCTTTAGGTTTCAACATAGTATGATCCTTTCACTAATTAATTAATTAATATATAATAATAATTAGAGAAGTATGAATCTAAGCCTTCCAACTATTGAAGAGCAAAAATTACATGTACAACTTCTTGATGAACATTGATAATTTAGTGTGTAATAAACATTTGAAAAAGCTTAACGAATAAAGCACCAGAAGAGGTCAAACAATTGTAACTAACTCCTAATTCAGTAGTAGCATAAAATCAAACAATACTTAGCTAGCCTAACCAATAGAAAAATAGACCGTATCGATCAGCACTTCGATGATGTTCAATAAGCAGAAAAACACACATGTATAGGCAAAGTGACTAAGTATAATGCATGGACACCTTAACAAATAGTGCTCCACCAGCCATCCAGTACAAACACTACCAATTAAGCATACAAATAATCTAAGTGTAAGAGAAATCAACCATGAAACACCTGCACTTTGGGGATATTCACGTTATATTCCTATTTACTGAAAGTTTAAGAATTACTATTAGTATATTGGTAAGCAAATAGGATTTATTGGAACTCACATCTGTTTTCTTGAAAATTTAATTTCTACGATAACTTAAATTCATATTTTTACTATATCATTTATGTAGGTTGTTAGGCATTCTTCTTTGGCAAGAATATTTCATAAGAAAGCGACTGCCTTTGCTGTGATGCTTTAGCTATATGAGTGTCTCAATACTAAAGATGAAGGCTCTGTTATACCATTAAACAAGAGCACAAGAGAACATAGAAATCTGACTTATCCATAATCTAAGAGAGATAATTTTAAGAAAATAGAAGATAGAAGATAACACAGAGTTCTTAATGAATTAATATTTTTGGAACGACCTTGGGTTGTAATATCCAATTAAGAAAGTGAATAGAAGTCATCTTTGAATATTTCAAAAGGATTGATTAACAGCAAGAAAAAGGAAAACGACCTAGGGTTGTAATATCCAATTAAGAAAGTGAACAAAAGCCATCTTTCAATATTTGAAAAGCACTGATTAACAGCAAGAAAAAAGAAGTGGTCACTCAAAATTGAAAATTGAAAAAGTTAATCGAAGAGATTTAAGCAAAAATGCGAATAAAACATACCTGGAAACACTCAATGTCTTAACCCTTTAGTCTTGAAATCATGAAAACCTAAGAAAACTGATGCAAATAAGATATTTAGTTATTTTCATTGGAAGAGTGGAGAAAGATGTAGATGCTTTTAGAGTAAAAAAAATAAAATACAGCCTTGATTTGAGCATGACTGCACGAATATCAACAATTTTAGTAAAATAATTATAATTTGCCCTTATATATTTGATTTAATATCCCTTTTGCCACTGATCGTTGATCGTCTTCACCTTTCTATAGAATAGAAATAAGCGACAACATTGAGGAGCTTAAGGTCGTCCTTATGTGCTTGCAAAATTAAAATGACAGTTTCATCCAAAAAAAAGTTAAATTGAGAGTGGGCAAGTTGAAAACTGGTTTGACACGTGTTACAATTTGAGCTTTTCTTAGTTAATTGAATAAAGATTCAGCTTTAGTATTAGCTGAAAAGTTTTCAATTAATTGTTTATATTTTAAAATAATATTTAAAATATTATAAATCATAATAATTAATAACTTAAAATATTCAAATGTATATTTAAAAATTCCACGTAAAAAGTATTATAGATCACAATAATTAATAATTTACAACATTTACAATATATATGTAAAACATTTGGTTGACTCTAAAAATTCTATCATTGTCACATAAATTGTGACATGGGGAGCAACATAAAGTACTATTTTTTAATAATGTAAAAAGTATTATAAATTACAATAATTAACAATTTAAAATACTTAAAAATTATATTAAAACTTAATTAACTTTTTAAATTTCAAGCGTATCACATAAATTGGGACAAAAGAAATAGCGCACATATATATATATATATATTGCTATATTTTTTATATATATGTATATTCCCGAGTTTTTGGGTGTTTCAGTTCTGAAACTCGATTATATGTTAGTGGTTAACGAGTCTCATCAGCAAATGCACCAACGATTTGCTCATATGTACTAGAACAATCCTTATCTTCACAAGTTCCATGATTTTTTATGGAGATTGATAGACTTTTCAAGATATCAATAAAAAATTTGTATAGAAATATAAGTTGGAATGATAAGTTTCGCTATCTACAACCAATAAACATTCAAATTTCTTTTTCTTAATCTGTAAAAGTGTCTTCTGCTTTTGGGTGTAATTTACTTTCTGTTATAATTGTATCCATACAGTTCCTGTGAGCCATTGTAAACCTCATACTTATGTTATAGTGCTGCTCTCTCTTTTATTCATTTCCCCCCTATTCGGTAAGTGTCACGACACAAGACAAGTCATGAGTGGCACCCACACTTAACCTCCTAGGTGGACAAACTAAGGAATTCAAACGCCAACATATATTAATTGTTAAACTTACGAAATACAAACCATAATGCGGAAGTTCAATCTTATTAAGGTAAGAAACATAAATCCACTAAAGTATACTACTTGTCATTCTCAAAACTTGAAAGTCATCACATCAAGGACATCTAATCTTCAAATACCAAGTCTAAGAGTATCAAATACACCAAAATAAAAGAATAAAGTAGTCTGTGTCCGAAAACTTAGGACATCATGCCGTGACCGAGAGAATCCAACATGAGGTAGAATGAATAGCTCACCCTGGAACCTGAGGTGCTGGAGACTGGCTAAAGCTGAGGGCAAGTCGAAGTCATTGGTACACTCGCTGCACTCCACAAAAGGAAAACAAAGAAAAACACAAGTAGGGCTCAGTACAGGGCAATATGTACTGAGTAGATATCATAGGCCGATCCAAAATAGTAACTCATATGCATAAAGTAATAGTATGAAATCAACTATAACACTTAGCAGGTGAAAAGCAACAAACAACATGAACAAGTGACAACGGAATCAAGTACGTAATCAATCACAATATCAAGCACACACACGAGGACTAATGCCTCCACACCACGCTCATTTGGGAAATGGATTCTTTGAGATTGAGTACATTCGGTTAATTCAATATGTTTTCCATTAATATTACCGTGTCAGAATGTGACACCCAATCCAATAATACCGTGTCGGAACGTGACACCCCGATTCAATAATATCGTGTCAGAACGTGACACCCTGATTCAATAATACCTTGTCGGAACGTGACACCCCGATTCAATAATATCGTGTCAGAACGTGACACCCCGATTCAATAATACCTTGTCGGAACGTGACACTCGATCCAATACTATTGTTAATTTATCATTTATTATCACCACTTTTCACTGCATTAACAATATTTCATCAAGCCTTCTTTATTCAAGGCATCACTTCGATAGAGAGGGTTCAAGATTATAAATTTCACGGTCTCAGAATTTCAGACCAATCACAAACCACACAACCACACAATCAAGTACATAGAGAACTTCACAATATCACTCAATGCATATCAATCACAATTAAGAGTCTTTCTATCAAATAGAATAAACCATAACCTACCTCCACCGAAGAACCGAAGTCAAGCGAGTTAATCCTCCAAAGCTTTTCCTTTCCTCAATGCCTCAAAACATTTCCAATCTATCAAGTATGCATAATTCATGAGTTAACGAGTCCCTATATATCCATATTACTATATGTCTAGCCTAGACCCAAAAACTCACCCAAACCTATAATCAATTTCCTAAAGCTCAAGCCTAGCTAAGGATAAGTCTCAATTTCTCCAATTATCATAACTTTTATGATATTCGAATAATATAATTAATACACCTAATATTTAATTATCTATCTCGATAAATTAAAATATATGATACCTTACGATCAAACTTAAACCCAACACACAGGCCGTACCTACTACTACATCTCATATAGCTTATGATGGATAACTGAATCAATCGAACACACAGACCGTACCTACAACATCTCATATAGCTTATGATGGATAATTGAAGGTGATGGTATTCATTAGTAATTCTGATCAAAAGAGGAATTTGGAATTTCAAACAGAAACAACAAAAATGAACGAAGACAAAATTATATGCATGACTTTTCCGATTAGCAATTCATCCTTTCTATCCCTTCTTAACTCATCATTATTCTAATCAATAGCATCATTAATTTCTTATACAAAGATTCCCTTAGTTATATTATATTGTCAATCCACTATTTCTGTCCAAAATATATCAACCACAATCACGTAATTGGTTAGTTACTTTCCATTAAAATATACTCCAATATACAAAAGTATGTGTGGTATTGTAAAATTAAATAACAAAATTGAAAGAGTTGGAGCTCCAATTAGGCCTTACCTGAAGAAGCGTCCCTCCTTCCATGCAGTTCGTGAGCGGATCCCATTCAAGAATATCAAACCCTTTTTCTTTTACAGATTATTTACTATCCTAATTATTAAAAAACTAATTATAAAAGTGTTAAAAGTGACCCCTTACTAATTTTAATGTTATTTTCTTTAATTACCAACTAAATTAATTATTTAAACTACCCCTTAATCATATAACTATAGTTACGAATAGTCCAAAATATCCATTTAGAACCTATCGAAAGAGTCTTTTATGAAATAAAAAGTTCTAGTACTCAAAACGATGAAATGGGTTGTTACAGTAAGTATAAGTATGTAAATCTGCAATTGTTTCGTAATACTCTATTTTTGGTGGACACAGTGGGTGGTGGAGTCAGGATTTTCAATAAAGGGGTTCAAAATCTGTAGAAATAGACACACGAAGTAGCCGAAGGGGGTTCGACATCTACTATATTTACATAAAAAATTATTTCAACCATGTATAAATAATATAATTTTCCGCCGAAAGAGTCGACATCGAGGTGCCAAACGACTCCGTCGATAAGAGCTCTTGGGAGTCATCAGCCTGTTATCCCCGAAGGTACGAACCGAGGCTATCTCATATAGCTTCCATTGATGGATCAAATCATTCTAAAAAAGCGATATGCTTAACACAAACTTTTCTTTTTGCCTACTCCTGGAAAAGAGCTGATTCAATAAACAAGTCGAGCAGAAGGGAAGAGCTTCCCAAATCCTACTGTCAAGAAAAAGGCTAAGAGCACTTATTTATGAACCCCTTAGGCCAAGGTGGCTCCGCCCCCGGTGGGTGCAGGTGTGCTCAGAAATTAGATAGACGTTGAGTTCTTCAAAAACACAACATAGAAGCCTCATTTTGCCAAGTAAATGTTTCCTCCAGAAATGTTATTTTTATTTGAAACCTTTATGAATTCTCACGAAATGAATTTGAACTTAACAAAATGAATATAGAAAAGATTCATATGTTAGATTAATATTTGTAAATGCAGGTTTTTCGGGTATAAGGTGCCGATAAAGATATACAAGTTATTTCCACCTATCAAGTAAATAAAAGATCAATTGTGCTTGGATGCGGAGTATTTTCAAAATACTCTGAAGAACAAGTCTCAAGAATGTTGATTAAATCCACTGGACTAACATTAAATGTATATTTACACGGTGAAAAGTCGTAGCAATATTTTAATCCTGATTTTGAGTATTTTCTCGATATACATATTTATAAATCATACACTATACTCATGTCGGGCCCGGGCTACTTTTACTAGTGATCATTTAATAAGGTTTTTTTACAGATTTATATTTTCTATACCGCTAGTTTGAAAATAATCAAATAATAATAATAATGAAAAGTCTTTAAGTATTTTTTTTTTAGGGAAAACTACATAAATTGGCCATAAAATCTAAAATAATTGTAAGTTCATACCCAAATCCAAAGTAATTCCTAAAATACCCATTCTCTCATAAATAATTACAGTTCATACCCTCATTCATTAAGGGTGATAATTTTCGCTTAAGTGATACTAAATCGGTATCATATACTGTATTGGTATCATTAAGGTTGATAATTTTACTTAACTGAAACTAAATCAGTATATATATTGTATTGATATCATTAAGGTTTCTTGTTCAGAAATTACGTATTAGTCAATGATACTATAAAAGTATATATGTATATTATTGTGGTATCATTAAGGTTTCTTGTTCAGAAATTACGTATTAGTCAATGATACTATAAAAGTATATATGTATATTATTGTGGTATCATTAAGGTTTCTTGTTCAGAAATTACGTATTAGTCAATGATACTATAAAAGTATATATGTATATTATTGTGGTATCATTAAGGTTTCTTGTTCAGAAATTACGTATTAGTCAATGATACTATAAAAGTATATATGTATATTATTGTGGTATCATTAAGGTTTCTTGTTCAGAAATTACGTATTAGTCAATGATACTATAAAAGTATATATGTATATTATTGTGGTATCATTAAGGTTTCTTGTTCAGAAATTACGTATTAGTCAATGATACTATAAAAGTATATATGTATATTATTGTGGTATCATTAAGGTTTCTTGTTCA
>JAJOOS010016844.1:0-11371 GCA_029582725.1 Solanum chiquidenum
AATGGGCGAAAGGAACCCACTAGTGAAATCCCACATACCTGGTGATGAATTCCACGGAGAAATCTTTCGATTTTGGTGCTGGAACTGATGGAACCTTGCTGCGTTCTTGAACTAAGGTTCTTGACCTTTTTCTCCTCTCTTGCTTCTAATTTTCTATGGTTTGATTAATGACTTGACTTAGGTAAGTTCTAGTTATGTTTCTAGGCTTAAACTGACTAAAATCTCATGATTAAGGATTTAAACGACGTATCTTAGGGGTTAAACGAAATAGGAAAAGACCAAAAGACCCCTAACTTAATTGTTGTCGGAGTGACCGATGGATTGGATCTACGGACCGTAGGTCAATCGACGGTCCGTAGGTTGGGTCCGTCGATCAGGTCTGCTTGACAGGCCTTCACTAAAACGAGCATAACCTTTTACTCGGAGGTCGGATTTTAGCAAACTTGGTGGAGTTGGAAAGAGGATTCAATTATCTATCATATCATAGGTTATTACACACACAATTCATTTTGTGCTAAAAGTTATGACCAGCTGAAGTTGACCCATCAACAATTTTCAGCTAACTTGCTGTTGACCCTTACCTACGGTCAGACCTACGGACCGTGGATCGAATGACGGTCCATGCTGGTCGACCGTAGTTCATGTGAAAGGCTGGGTAAAGGAGGTCTTGATCCACGGACACAGACCACGGACCATGGTCTGACCTATGGACCGTGGGTCTGTCCGTGGGTCGAGACTTAGCCAACTTTTCTGAGCTAGGTTGTAGTGTCCATCTACGGACCACCAGCACGGACCGTAAGTCATCCCACGGTCCGTAGGTGGTTCCCGTAGCTTCTGATTTTCTAAATTTTTTTATGGGTCTAATTTCTGAGGTGTTACATTATTCACGCCGTTATTGTAAAATTGGCGGCACTGATGCCGGTATGGAACATTTTACGTGCAGGTGAAAGTTTTTCATAGTTTATTTTTTGAGACTTCTTAGTTGGTTATAATCAGTAAGTCTAACCTACTGAGTACAAGTGTATTGCACTCCCCCTACGTCTTTTATCCATTTTGATGTAGATCCTAGTCAGGGTGAGCTTTGTAGCGGTTGATTGGACCTAGCGGCCCTTTCTCTTTCGGAGTTATTGGGTTGATCCTGCTTTTCGGATCACCATTGGTCTCCATCTATCATTTAGAGTCTTTAATTTCCTTTCAAAGACTTGAGATGTTGTTTAGAATCTAGAAATGTATTAGATTCTCTTTATACTTATGCTACCATGTTTTGGGAACTTCTTTGTTGTTTTTTATTGGTTTTGGCCTGACTTCCCTTTGGAAGTCTCGTATGTATTTTTCTTTCGGCTTATACATCAATTTAGGGTTCTCGGGTTGTGTGCCATCATGACTTTGACTTTTCGGGTCGTGAAAGTAGCTACATTATTATTTGCTACCAAATGTATTCAATGTACTTTTCATTAAGAGTGACTCCAAATACAAATCTAACATTCAATGTACTGCATTAATTTTGCTGCAATATCTTTTGTAGAAGAACATTTAGAAATTACATTCACTAATATCCCAATCTTCTATAATCAATGAGACTGAAATCTCGCAAGATATTTTCCATGATAAAAAAAGGAATTCTGCTACAAAATCTTATTTCTTTATTGGTTTTGTTATATCACCAACTATTACTTGTATGACATTGGTACATAATAATTCTTTTGTTACATTTTTTTCCACTTGAATACATTGATACAACATTGATACAACATTAATATATATATATATAGTATTCTGTTGATGAATATAGATGCACTCAAATACCTTGGTACTGTAATTATCCACTAGGTCATTTTCTTAGTTATGTGATGTCTTTTTATGTTTAAGGATTTTTCATAGTGACCCCAAGTCATTTATGACTTACTGGACTAACAGTTGGTCACCTGATCGTTCATTTGGTTTTTATGCGAGTTTTTGTATTATGGAGCTTTTGAAACTTGAACAGTTAACTTTGGTCAAAACTTTAGGTAAATAGTTTCAGAATGCAATTTTGGTGTTTCTGTTAGCTCTTGAACATCAATTTTGGTCTAGTAGAACATTAGGTTTGGGTCCCAAGCTTCCAGTTCATTTCAAACAACCTTGTGGATTTTTGCTTCAATAGATCCTTGGGTATGGGACCCACTTTTTGTTAAGACGACCTATATTGACAGTTTCTGATATCTCCATTGAGTTTGGTATGACGAATTTTGTGGGGTAATATAGTTTGAGTATGTGCACGAGTTTTTGAACCAATCCCGAGCACTAGAGTGGAGTCCGTTAAGATTTAGATAAATTTTCTTGTGCGTGATGCTAGTTTTCACACCTCAAACTTGAGGGCCACAACTATCACCTCATGCCAAAAATTAGGCCTGAGCCGACCCTGCTAAACCACTTGCTAATGGAGCATTGGTAGCCACATCGAGGCCTCTTTCCACAGCTCTACAAAGAAAAGAACTACTCCTAACAGTTTATGTAAAGCAATAACCAGCTAGCACATAAGCATGTTTTGTCCATTGAGGCCACCATGGTATCTAGGAAAGCAAAAGCGCTACGTGGGCCGTCAAAGCCACCATGACCTCTATACAGAAGCTGAAAAAAGGTATGTAACTAATCATATGTCAAACAGTTATCAAACATCAACCAACCACAAAGCAAGGCCAACATGGATATACAACCCAATACTCTAGTCTACAAGCCTCTATGAATATAACACTTGGACGGGATAGGGCCCTAGCCTACCTAAAATCTATAAACAACAAAACAAGCAAACCTCGACAACTTTGAAAGCTCTGGAAGAAATGACTGAACTAATCAGTTGGATAGGCAGCTTTGCTTCTTGGCATGCCTGTATGGTCACCACTCAAGACCTTCAGGCATGAATGTAGCTCCCCCCGATATGAGGCTTCAGTACAAAATAATGTACCGAGCATGTGAGGTAAACTGAAAGCTGAAAATAAAGTATTAGTACTGAACGCAAAGGGCAGGGGTGAAACACAAGTGCAATACCTTGTCTCCCTGCAATAAGACAATATAAACACATAACAAGCAATAACCTAACCAGGCCTCTATAAGCCCGACAAGTACGAACATCACACAATCCTTACAAGTCCTAACGAACACAAATAATAACTATATAACCATATTAGCCCCTTACCTGGATCCCAATGATACTTTGATCTGAACTGTCTGAATGTACATGTGCCATGAATAACTAAAAGTCTGAGGCTCTGTGGTACCATACATATATGTTGCCCCATAGGTACAGCCTACTCGATAGTTTGAAAAAATTCAGAGATTTTGAGAGAATTAGTTAAATGTTTTTTCTAATGAGGAGTTTTGCAAAGGCTTTTGACAGGTAAAAGGGTTTCAAAATTAGAGGGAAATATATAAAGGGTTGGAGGCGGGGTGGGGGGACTTGGAAAGTAAATTTATCGAATAGGAAAAAGAAATAATTTAATAGATTGTCTTTATTAGTAGATTATCTCAATTTTATGATATAACGGTCACTCAACCATTGATAATTATCTAAAGTCGTGTTTTTCTTCTTTTGTAATAAGAAGGTCACTCAACTTTGTTTATATCTCTTCAGAGGTCACCTTTTTAATATTTGAACGAGCAGAATATGATATGAAATTATATTTATTTTGTACGGTCTTTTTCTTCTTATTTTTGAATCTACACTCATCAATGACTCGACCTAGCTCTAACTCGTAACTTAAATTAACCATATTCACTTGGAAAAATCATGAGGAAAGCTTTAATTTTTGTTATCACCAAAACTGATGGCATAGGTATACTTTAAAAAAAAAAAAATATCCACGGATACTTTTAGCACATCTATCACTTCTTAATTGCTCGTATTTCTTTCGATGTAAGGTGCCCATTTTATAGAACACAATATATTCTATTCTACCGATGCATTTATATAAATCAATATTTTATCTTTTAATATAACATTTAATTAATTTTTATTTATAAAAATAAATACTACTCCTATAAAATTTACAAGTTATTGTAACTTCTTAACTATATGGGTTATGGTTAGGGTTAGATCAGACATTGGTTTATTGTTACGTGAATTAAAAATAGAAATAAAGTTCGTGTGAGCAAAATAAAATGCATGCTTATTAATCTTTAGAAAAAAATTAGAAGTGGTATTCATGTGTAATGACCCGACACATCGTACTAAGGGGAACCTCATGTGAAGTTCCAAAGGTTAAGTAGTGTCGTGTAAGAAGTTCAAAAATTTGAGCATGATAGATTTTGGCCTAAATTGTTTTCTAGGTTGGGCTGACATCATCTGGTCATAGCGGAAAGTCATTCTCTATGGCGACACCACTATAGAGGGAGAGATACATCAAATAAAATCAGGAGCCTAATTAATGTGTCATCTTTTATAATCCTCCCACATTTTGGAAGGAGGAAATAGATTAGTACTGCTCCAAAAAACCCTCCAAAAGCACCTTGGGCAAGGGAGCAATAGAGGAGGTAGAATTCCGCATATAGGAGGTGTAAAGTTTACCAATTTTGCTTGTCGTTCACCAAAGGGTGATTATGTGGAGTCGTATTTTGGGAAAAGATTCACCAGTGGTTGATTGGCGCCCAAGTAGACTAGGTTTTCTTTCAATTTGATAGTTAGATCTGCTTTTATTGCATCAAATCCTATAAGTATCCAGAGATTTCATGCCTAGGCCTTTGGGCACAAGGTCTGGATGGTTAAATGTTGTTATTGCTATTATAGAGGGAACATATATTGACTAGGGGTACTTCTCCAGTGCTTGGTTGTAACTCTTGAATTTCCTTATTGAGACGTCTTGGTGTGGATTTTAAGGCTAGGTGTTCATGAAATTTTTAGGTTATAGACATCCCGGAACACATGGTAATCAAGGGAAACTTGTGTGTACTCATAATAGGGCTAAGTGTTGGGCCATTAATATATAGGTGATGGTTGTGTGCTTCAAGGTTTTGTATATATGCTTGTTTATTGCCTATAGTACCATATTGTGAAATGTATGATATGGAGCATATGATATGAACTAGTGATTGTAACTTGTGGGTTCAAGTGGTTTGTTCGTTGTGCTATGTGATTATGCATTCTTGATGTGCATGCTTGTTGGCTCGGGTACCACGCCAGTACAAGATATTTTTTGTTGGCTCGGATACCATGCATGGTATGGCTATATATGGTTGGTTCAGATGTGGTAGATGGGTTAGGTTTCAATTGTGTCCCATGAGAGGACCAATATGTGCTAGTGGTTCCATTAGAGGACCCAATATTTTGTTGTGATCATGTGAGTCATTTAGCTAGGTATTATTGATTCAAGTGTTATTATTTCATGTTTTTATGAGTGGGTTTATATTCTAGGTTGTTGTTCTAAGTGGTTGATCTGTGGTTGTGGTGTCGTGGGTTGTGCATATAAATTCAGGGTGGGACTAGGAACCCAAGTTAGGTGATGCTTGTGATGGTTGAGGGATATTACTAGCTACACACTTATGGGCTATTCTGTATAATAGTTGACTTGCCTAGTGGATTGAGTTTATGGTGACCCAGTTCTTTAGTGGTCTAAGCCATGATTCTATTAGTCAGGGTGGTCTTGGTTGGTATGGGGTCCTGAGTTGAGTCTTACCAAGGATGAATTGAGCTAAGGTATCGATTTCAGTTACTATTCTGGCAAAGGCTAGGGAGTTGTCATCAGTAATAAAAAGAGATGACCGATAGCCGGTTGGACTAGTGATGGCATGATAGTCAGTGTATTAATGTGGTAGATGGGTTAGGTTTCAATTGTGTATCAATGTGCTATGATAGGTATAGCTGGGAAGCCTTGGGGTGGCATATTTGAGGTGCTTAGTCGTAGTTTTACTAGGGAAGAGTTGAGGCAAGGCAATAGAGGAGTGGCATGGTGTAACTTCCTATTGCATGACTTTATCTCTATTTATTTGATATTATGTGGTAGGTTCATATTGACCGATTATGCCTACCATTAAATGTTATTTGTACCGATTCTACTCTTGGTGCGCAACTTGGCATAGTCTGGTTGCATGGTCAGTAATGTTTCATAAGTACATATGAAGATGATCTCCAGCAACTTCCATGTTTCTTTTCCTTATGGCGGGAGTTATGTCTTATCTTCTTGTATAAATTGTATTCATTTAGTAGCTCTTTTACATGTTTAGACTAGTTCCTTGGGGAGGGTTTTCAGTCATTTATAAAGGCTTTATTTAAAATTGTTGCTCTCATGCAGTTTTAAGGTATTAAATCAATTTCACAGTATTTTGTTTATTTCCTTATTGCTCGTTTTAACATTGGTTGGTAAGGGTTATCCTATCTTGGTGTTGGAGTAGGTGCCCGCACAGTCGGTGAATTGGGTCGTGACGCATTGAGAAGTTTCCTTTTTATATTCTCCAAAATTAATGTTATCAAGCTTTTGTTGACACACACACACACACACACACATATATATATATACATATATATACATGTATATATATATATATATATATACATATGTAAAACTTGATTGTAAATATATGTAATTAATAAATTTATCTGAACTTTGCGTGGTCAAAGTGATTTTTATTGAATTTACAACACGAACTTTTTTTAAATATCTGATCGTTAAATAAAAATAGAATAAGGGTAAATTTGGTAAAGAAATAAATCTAATAATCTCAACGTAACTAGTAATAAATATTAATAATCTAAACACATAAATTGAAATAATAAATACTTGAAAAGTTGCATTAGTCTACTGCAAACAACTACTACCAAATAAATAACTTATAAGATAAAGTATTCTACTTTCTAATTTTCTTAAATCTTCCATGTGTAAACCGTTTGTAGATTAAATGAGTGCTAATAGTCTCCTTTGATTCCCTTGTTGGGTGTAGGCTTCGGAGATGTGTCATCTGCCGCATGATTGGATTCACCAACATCAGAAGCATGATTATTTGGAATGCACGAAGAAGTTGAGGGGATAACCAGATTTATGAAGGGTTTGTGGATTTGTCTATAATCTGAAAACCACAGAGTGCCTCTCTTTGCATAAAATAAAATGTACGCCTGCTCTGCCAAAACATGATCTTCGTGAACCGAATGAACCTATGACAAAATCAAACAAATATCAAGTTAGTTGTTGTAACCTCAAAACGTATCTAAAAAAATAAGGAAATTCCAATATTTTCCATACATGCTATTCATTAAATTTGTACCATTCATTTGGATTACAACGAATGAAGCTGTAATAGTGTCCTGAAGAGATTGAAAACCCCGAATGCAGTATAACTGCGTACATATCGTATTTCATTTCTTCATGCTGAGAAAAGGAAACAACATCATGTAACACCTAACAAAAGATAAAATGTACGTAAAACTCCAAATGCGGATACTCACATTATTTATTTTGTTGGTATAATGAAGCATGTCCAATTCCAACGGAAATGAAACATGCTTGTCCACCTTCTGAACAACAAACCCTTGATTATTGAATCTCTTCAAACAAAGGGTAGCAACAGAAGGGGCACGATCGATGAGGAGCTGCTTCTCAAATGGCCCTTGTTTCTTGCACTTTTCACAAGAAAACTCAATTTTTTCGATTTTAGTGAAAGACTCCAATGCTTTTGGTACACTATCAACGTTCACAATCTCCAAGCTTAGGTCAATTAGAGGCTCGTGTGTGATAGATAAATGACAACAATTGAAATAGCGAAGCTGAAAATTGAGAAAAACAGGCTAACAATATAAATTCCATATTTACAAGTAGGGTCTGGAGAGGATAGAGTATACACATCCCTTCCTTGGGAGGTAGAGAGGATGTTTATGATAGACCCTCGGCTCAAGTAAAAGCATTGCAAAGCAGTTCAAAAAACGAAAACAACTAGAGTAAAGAAATCAAGATAAAATACAGAGAACAAACATGTAATGCTTACCATGCTCACAAGGCGACCACCAAAGGCCTCCTTCACAATGTTGTCTCGTGGCTCTAAATTGTAACAACAAATTTCAAGTTTATTGAGAAAGCATTGTAAGAATTCATGTGCATCTTCTTGTTGATTTGGTCGGAAAGTAGGCGAAAAATCTGATCATTTCACAAAGTTAAGTAATACAGAGATATATAAGATACATAGTTGGCACAGAGGCACAAAGCACAAGTTGACAACCAAACTATAATCGATACTACTATAAAAAAAGTATCATTCATTTTACCATTGTCCTTGATGAGTTTTTCTATTTTAAAAACAATTCTATTACTCAAATTATCGTTTATGTACTTCATTGATGAGAATGTTATTATAACCCTTGATGTAAAATTAAAGTAAACTTCAAAAGGAAATAAATAAATGACTAAGGTTAACTATAAGTGGTTTTGAGACGGGAGCATAGGTTCGTGTGAACCTACCCGTTTCCCTGTGTGCCTCACAATCTCTATCTAAGAGGGGAGGGGGGGTGTATATCATGTTAAATCAACAAACAAGATATATTAAAGCATACCTCCCAAGTGGCTAAAAATTTTCTTTGGAGTGACATTATTAGAGACACCAGACATAGAAAGGTCAACTATCTGCCGAATCATGCAAACTACGCAGAATCCGGTCAAGTGAGCTGGAACAAGAAATGACATGAATCAGCTAAGGTATAAAAGCCATTAAAATAGATTTAAATCAAGGGGAATTATAAGTTGATACTTACTATCACATGGTGATACATGATCAAACGATGCAAGAAGCTGAAGCAACACCACGCTGTGCATAAAAATTGCACAACCGCATTCAAGAAGCATGTGTTGCCTAAGTTACACATGCCAACTCCCTAAAACAAGACAATAGCATAAGCACTAGATACAATAATAGTTGATTAAATACACACAAGAAACAATTCATTTAACTTAAAAGACAAATTATTTAATATTGAAACGTAACATTCTTAAACATAGTAGAATTAGGATATTTCTCAAATATGTATAGCATATCAAACAACAACAACAACAAATTAAGTGTAATCCCACAGGGATAGTGTGTACGACACACCTCACACATACCCCTTGTGAAAGAGAGAGATTGATAAGTAATGTATGACATCTCAATGTCTACCTAATATTGATTAGCCCCGCACTTAAAAGTTGCTATTTTGGAAATTGAAACTTTTATTATAACAGTGGCTAGCTATATTTTCAATCACTGAGCTGAAAATTGGGCCCCATCCTATCTATTTAACTAGATAGTATATTGATTAAGATGTCATAAAAATAAAGCTAAGATTATATCACCTTAAAAAAGTTAAAGTGGCTAGCCTGGTTAATTTACTACAAGAGTTGATTGATTAAGATGTAAATATAGGCTAAAAGTATAAATTGTATCACTTGAAAGAGTTAAAAAAGTTAGCCCATGCTATTTCACTGTAAATTGTGTCACTTAAAAAGAGCTTAAAAGTTTTTTGCCCGCACTATTTCGCTACATAGTTGATTGATAAAGATGTCATAATAATAAGCTAAGTTGATTGTTAAAGATGTCATAAAAGTAAGCTAAAATTGTAAATTGTAGAGGTTAAAAGTAGCTAAACCATGCCATTTCACTACACAATTGAATAAATTAAGAATTGAGATGTCATAAAAATAGGCTAAATTGTAAATTTTATAGCTTAAAAGAGGTTAAAAGTTGGAACCATACCACCATTTTAAGAGGCATATGCTCAATAGACATAGTTTTTTCATCCGACTCTTTGAAATCCTAGGGCTCAATAAAAGAAATAGGCACAACTGTTAAAGGAAGCGATTCGACACAATCTGAATATCTAAGCTCACTACTATCAGAAAAAATAGTATAGCCCATTGACTCAGAATCAGATTCAACACTTATGGTCAATGAATCGGGTTCAACCCAGACCGGTGACTGTTCATCCAAACCTAAATCCCTTTCTTTTGATTTTTCTTCAACTTCAATTTTTACTAATGAGAAATCCACATTGTTTTTTATGACTTCTTTGGTTTTCAGAGCTTCACGATCAGGTGAATTTTGTAGATTCTCCGCAGTTGCTTTTTCCATTGAGATGTCAAAAATAAACAACAAAACCAGAGAGAAATGAAGAATGGAGGTATGAGAACTCTAGGTTTATGAAGGATTTTCGATAGATAAAAATTTATGAAAAATTCAAATAAAAAAATGTAAAGAATGATTTTTTTTGAATTTTTAAGAAAAAGGTATGCTTTGAAATGATGTGAAAAACCACAAATTTAATTAAGGTTTTTTCTTTGAAGATGAAACGAAGAAAACCAATTGTGTTTTTCTTGGTAAAGATTTGAACTTTGAAGAAATTAGTTGAATGTTTTTTTTTTTTGCTTAGGAGTTTTGTGGAGGCTTTTGACAGGTAGGAGGGTTTCGAAATGGGAGAAAAACATATAAAGGGTTGGAGGTGGGGTGGAGATGGGGGTGGGGGACTTGGAAAGTAAATTTTCTAACTAGGAAAGTGATATAATTAAATAGATTGTCTAAATTAGTAGATTATCTCAATAATATGATATAACGGTCACTCAACTACTGATAATTATCTAAGAAAGTCATGATTTTTCTTCTTTTATAACAAGAAGGTCACTCAACTTTATTTGTATATCTTCAAAAGTTAGTCTATTAATATTTGAATGAGTAGAATATGATATGAAATCATATTTAATTAATATGATCTTTATTTTCAATCTACACTACAATAATCAATGACTCGATCTTATCATAATTCGTAACTTAAATTAACCGTATTTACTCGGAAAAAGTCATGAGGGAAACTTTAATATTTTCTCTCACCAAAAGTTATGGCATGTGTATACTTGTTTGATGTAAATATCAGTGGATACTTTTACCAAATGTACCACTTCATAATTGCTTATCTTTCTTTCAGCGTAGAAGGTCCATTTCATTGAATCCAATATATTTTCTTCTATAGATGCATTTATATGAATCAATATTTTCTATTTTTGATATAATTTATAATTAATTTTTATTCATAAAAATACATAGTACTCCTATAAAATATATAAGTTATTGCAATTTCTTATTTATTTGTGTTATTGTTAAGCTTGGATTAGACTATGGTTTATTATTTCATGGATTAAAAAAGAAAAAAGTTCATGTGAAAATAAATAAATTCATGCTTATTAATTTGTTAAAAAATAGAGGCGGTAATCACTGATAATTTTCTATCTATGTTCTCTGAAATTAACATTATCAGGTTTTTCGTTGACATAATTATTTTCTCAAGGCTGGTTAATCTTTCTAAAGAATTGAGCATTGTTATTTTGTGTTTGAGTTGACAAATTTTAGGACCCTCAACTATTTAATACTCGTCTCTCTCTCTCTATCACAC
>JAJOOS010016846.1:0-16224 GCA_029582725.1 Solanum chiquidenum
AAGCTGCAAAACAAAATGCAGATGTCCTACTTCCTTTCATTTTTATAGGTTTGGTAAAATCAAGAACCACAAGGCGCGTCCCATGGAGCTGGAAATCTGTTTGTGGAGATCCATTTGGTCAAGCAGCTCTTTGGCGTAAAATGCATGCTATGAAGAATGAGACGGTGTTGATCTATCCAGGAAAGTCCAGTTCATTTGTTAACGGTGGGGGTACGGGGTACCTTACACTCATGATACGAGAAGCCCTTCGAGCTTTCAGATTTACAACCTACTTGACCAGGACTTCATTGTATGTGCCACATCTTCTAGCTATGGTAGTTTTCTGTCAAGGGCTGAAGGTAATGTTCATAAATTATGTTGACACTCTCATTTCTCTTTTGAAACAGTATATAGCACAAGTTGCTGTTCATTTTCTCATTTGTGTATGTAAATTTAGGATTTATTTGCCATGTATGTTGGTATAATCATCATATCATATGATCATATGATATATTAAAGGCCAAACCCATCGGTAGCCCCTTAAATTTGGCATCAATTTTCACTTAGACACTTTAGCTAGGCTTTGTTCATTTTAGACACCTCATGTAAGGTATTGTTGTGTCATTTTGACACTTTTAGCTTACATGGCATAGAGAGTGTAATACACTCGCTAATTGCGCGTGAAAAGCATATTTAATCAATTTTTAATTTTCTTTTTCTTTTTCAGCATTTTTCAACCACCATTTCTCCAAGCTTAACTTCATCCATGGTGGTTATTTTAGAAATTTAGGAATATACCTATTTCAAAATTTAAATATTGAAATAATCATGAGATTGGGAGGAATTTAACGTTTGCATATAGGAGTGGATTTGATTTTTTTACGCCCCTTCCTTCATTGGCCTTCAGACTTTACTTTTTTTTTCCAGTTAATTTCGATGATTTTAATTTAATTTAATTACTTTGTTATTGATGTAATTTTTTTCCAGTTAATTTCCAAATTCTTACTGATATTATAAATATACTATTTATGTACAAGTTGTAAAATTTATACCTTATGATTTGAGTTTGGTGTATGACTGAGAAGACCAAGGGGCAAGGAGGGGGGCGGATGGTGTTTTAGCACAAATGGGCATTTGGAGAAGACAATAAGAAGGCTGGAAAAAAAATTAATCAGTTAAATTTTTTTCTTTTTAATTATGTGAGCAAAATGCCACGTATCACCAATTTATTGGCTACTTTCTGTTTTTGCTTAAAATTGATTATTTTAGAATTATTTTGGACACAAATGACAAGTGTCATCATTTAATTTGATACTTTACACGTCATTTAGCGAGTGTAGCACACACACATTATATATTTTTGTTGATGGTGTAAAAAGTGTCAAAATAACATAGTGGGGCCTGACATCAAGTGTCTAAAATGAACAAAGTCTAGTTAAAGTGTCTAAGTGAAAATTGATGCCAAGTTTAGGGGGCCACCGATGGGTTTGGCCTATATTAAAAGTGGAAGTTCCAACCTTCAAAGTTGGATTACCATTTTACCCCTCCACTCAATAAAAAGTTATAAAACATCTAATTAATTGAATATTAAATAAAAAGCATATCATATTATAGTAAATGTTCAAAGTGGGAAAGTATTAAATCCAAAAGGCGGAATGACCTGGGAGACCCTTGTACTTGGCTCCTTTTGTCACCTAGACCCTTCTACTCACGATTTTGCCAATTGAACACTTAAAGTTATTAAAACACAGTATTTTAAACCCCTCTGATCATGTGCGTTTCCCAATCGCGCTGATGTGGATAACACCTCACTATCCACATCAGAAATATATTACCACATCATTTTTTTTATTACAAATAATATTTTTATAAAGAAATCTCAAACTAATCTCAAAAATCCTTTCTTTCTTGACTTCTTTCCATTTTTTCTTCTCTTCCCATATTTTCCATCTATTTTGCTACTAAACATTCATTTTTTTCTTTCCTAGTGATTTTTTTTACGTTGAAGAGGAATTAGAGATAAGCAAAACTTTGTTATATTTTTTATTATAAATTTTGTTATTTTAATGGTGATGAGAAATAAAGTGACTCAAATGGAGGATGAGAGAAAGAAGAGAAGGAGACAAAAAATGGGTCATTATAGAAAACTCTTCAAAAATGCTCTCAATAAAATTGCCTTACATTTAGAAAGAATCTCAAACATCTCTTTCAAAAACCCATCTAAAATCCGCATCTATTTCACAATTTAGAACCTCTTTTCCTCCCCTCTCTTTTACCCAAATCTGAATAAATATATTTTTCTCAATCATTATAGAACTCTCAAATGATAGGTAACATATGAGACGAGGAAGAATTATAGGTAAGAGTATTGGAAGAGATTGAAGAAGATGTGTGTGGTGATGGTGGGGGTCGGGTGAAATTATGAGGAGGAAGAAGAAGAAACGTACAGCTTGGGAAAGGGTTTTTTTTAAAGTTCTTTTTAATTGTTATATTTTTCTTTTAATTTTTTCTTAAATTATTTTTTAAAATAGTTGTCATCACTTGCTTTTAAACGCATGTAAGCACTTTCTTGATCTGATTCAGCAAAAAAACATCACATAAGCTTGGTCAACGGTCAAAGGGGTTTAAAATAGTGTGTTTTAATAACTTTAAGTGTTCAGTTGGCAAAGTTGTGAGTAGAAGGGTCTAGGTGACAAACGGAGTCAAGTATAAGGACTTTCCAGGTCATTCCGTCAATCCAAAATTGAAAGACGAAAACGTCCATTGAAAGCTGCTAGACATTTTTACCCTTTTTTTAAAGACTGAATTAGTTATTCTATATTTAATTATATCATATTGTATTAGCTTTTATAATCAACGTCGAATTACAAGTTTATCATTGCAATAAATCAAAATATCATTAAACATTTAATTAAATATTATACAATCATATTTTAATTACTTGGAGGTTGAAATCCAAGTTCAGCACAATACAAAATTTACGGTCCTTCATTGAATTAAAATCAAATTAAATAGTAATGTTTGAATTACATAAATAGGGAGTAAATAAAAAACTCGACAATCATATTTTAATCCTCCACATTCAATTCTCCCTAAATGTGTGAAACTAATTTATTCGTCCATTACATACTTTTGTAACTTCTTACATAAATGAGAAGTTGAACAATTTCTTCTTTAATGGGTCAATGTTATTTTTTTCACCTATTACGAGCCTATGTAATGTAACTTACACATATATTTTGCCTCTAAAAAACTTTATTTATAACAATATGAATTACCTCAATTATTACTGATAATTATTTTAATTTTTCTTCTTCTCACCTATTAATTATTTTTTACAACCCTCCACATTCCTTGTTATTTTCACAATATTTGATTTATCTTCATTAAATAATTTTTCGTAAATACTTCTGCACATGTACATTTTTTGAAAGTGTAACAAGTTTTTGGGAAATTGAAAAGTTAGTCCAATTAAACTAACTTGATATATTTACTGTTTACTATTAATGTAAACTCATGGAAAAAAAGGGTAATGCTAAATGGCTAGAAAATTTGGCCAGAAATTTAAAAACTATAATATTTTCATATATGGATTTGTGATGGGTTTTCAATCCAAAACTCAACGTGTAGTAGTTCATATTTTAAGGTGGAGTGATTTGGATAGCAGAACAAGAAATTGTTGTACCACTAAGAATTTTGACTAACTCAATTATTTCTGATTTTTTATTTTTATCTTCTTATTTTTTTCTGAAGAACATATGAATTGTTACCAAGTATATATGTAGGTCACTGTTGTCATCTTTATATTTTGCCACTTTTGTTTCACGGGATGTTCACGTGATTTGTTAGCATATTTTATTTTTAATTTTTTTGTTCTATCAGAAAGCACATTTATCATTAATTCTAACGATTCTATATAAATTAGCATGGGACACATGTGTAACGCACGTGTCCAGAACTAGTATTACTAAAAGTGGGAAGCTTCAAAGATGAAAAGTTAGATTAGCATTTTACCTCTAGGCTAAATTAAATATTTAATTAATTAAATATTACATAAAAATATTTAAATTATTTTTAGGACAATGAAAGAATCATTAATAAATTTTTTAATATACTTATCATTTAACCCTACACTAAATTAATAATTTAATCAAATAATTAAATATTAAATGATAACATCTTAATTGTATTTTTAATTTTATATAAATTAGAAGTTACAATAAATTGTTTAATATAATTATCATTTTACGCCTACACTAAACTAAAAATTCAATCAATTAATTAAATATTAAACAATAATATCTTAATATACTTATCATTTTACCCCTACACTAAATTAAAATTTTAATTAAATTATTAAATATTAAATGATAATATCTTAATTATATTTAATTTTATATAAATTGTAAGTCACAATAAATTGTTTAATATACTTACCACTAGGTAAATTGCCCGCGCTTTGCACGGTGGTGAACTACGTCAATAATCTACTTCTGAACATTTGATAATATAAGTGTTTTTGAGTGGTTACAACGCTACGATCAATTGTCAAGAATATTTTATCCAAAGATGAAATGAATATTTTTTTTAAATCTTAAAACCAAAAAGATTTGATTCAAAGTATTTATGCATTTTGTTATTAATTCTTCATTTTACTGTAGTTATTCATCACCAAAGTCTTTAGAAAAGATATGTAATTGTTTCATTGTCTATATTTGTATTTTCAAAAAATGGTACAAACATTTTATTCATTAGTTGCGAGAGTTTTTCTCCTATTCAAGGTCTCTACATACATAATCTAAATATTATACATCTTATATAATTAGTTGTGTACTTGATAAGTTAATTAAAATTTAAAAACACATCTCTTGGAGTTCAATGAAATAACGTATGTCGCTCAAATAATTTGGATTAAATGATGTCTTGGCAAGTTCCTTATTCAAAATCATTCGCAGTCGATGACACTACTTCGATAGCCAAAAGATATATTTTGTTGTTTATGTTTTGATCAATATGGTTAAAACTTTATTTATTTTTTTGCGACTTTTAATCTAATGTTTATTAAGGATATACTTATTTCTTTAATATTTGATTAATATGATTCATCCTACTTTGAGGGGTAATTCATCGACTCCAATCCAACATTTGAACCTCAAACTTTTGGTTAAGGTTGAGTACAATACTTACCATCCCACTACATTCCTTTATTTTTTGGATGTCACTAATCAATTGAATGCCTCAATAAGATAGAAAGTTGAATAACTAAAACTCCAAGGCAGTGTGGAACCACCATAACTTCTGAACACTCAAAAGTCCCTTCTTGGACATCCCATGGATCTTTTAGCCACTGAAAACTCTGTAAAGATCAAAGTCATTTATTTTACAAGTTTAAGAATTCTAATCTACATTTACATCAAACTCTTGATTAACATATCTTTACTTCAACACAATGATCAAAAGCATAAACATAAACAACAAAGTTTAAAACATGTACTCAAAAACAACATTTAATAACATAAGCATAAATTAATGTCTGTAAAAAAACATACCAGAATCTGTAACAATAGAATGAAACAGAAAGGAAAAAATCGAGCCCACTGAATGCACATTGTCCCCTTAAGGAAATTATTCTCCTCTAGTACCCGAGGTTTAAAGGAATACATCCTCTCAGGATAGAACGATTCTATTCATCAGTGTATTGATACAAAAACAATGGTGTCAGTGAGCCACTAGGAGCAAAGTACACGAATATTTAATTGTGCAGAAGAAGAAGAAGAAGAAGTAGTAGTTCAGAATTCTCGTTGTTTTAAAATGAGAGGAAATCCCTCTATTTATAGACAACAAAGGGTAGTGTGAATAAATGTTTATTATGCCTTATCGAAAAGGTCACAATTCTTTGGAAAAATCACAACTTTTTATAAAAGTCGCAACTTTTCATAAAGGCATAATACATAAATGTGTCATTTAACTTGGCTTCATTTTACGTTTATGTCCTTCAACTTTGGGTATGCACAAGTAGGCACTTAAACTTGTATAAAGTTGAACAAATAGACACCTGAGTCCTACATGACATAATACACATAGGACACCACGTAGGATAAAAAATGACATGTAGGATGTCATGTAGGACATGTGTGTCTATTTGTTCAACTTTATACAAATTTAAGTGTCTACTTGTGCATATCGAAAGTTGAAGACCATAAATGCGATTTGAAACCAAGTTAAAGGGCATATTTATGTATTATGCCTTTCATAAAAGTCGCAACTCTTCATAATTTACATGTACATTAACTTTCATCTATAAGAATGAATGTGATAGAATATTTACTCTCTTTTTTTTTTGGAAAAAAGACGAAGAAGGTGAAACATATAACATTAAATGAATAGTGGATAAGTTATATATGAAGAGACAATTAAATTATATATAAAAATAGTAGTTATGTTTCATAAATATTCTAATTTTTTAAATATAAATAATAAGACTTTTTACACTTAATTTTTAATATTTATAATTAAATAATTAGTTTAAGTGCTTGAGAAAATCTAATATAATATTTTGGCCACATGCATTATAATTATCGAGAGATTCAAAAAGGCAAACTAAAAACACTTGAAAGAATTTTTTTTCCTTTCGGTCAAAGTTAAACTTACACCATTTTTGGTACAAAAAGTAAATAATCTCCTATAAGAAACTTTTAATTGAAGAAACATTAATATTGCACTATGGTTTGAAGGGGATTAATCTCATGCAATCTTTTGATCTTCTAGCACTATTCTACCAACAAAAAAAACTTTTAATACTATAATTTATTTATTTTAAATTAGATAGCTTTTATTTTTTCCCTTTTGCTTTATGAACTCATTTTTTAACTTATAAATAAAGTTTATTTTATTAACTTCTCATATTATTATCTCGATGCATTTACTTGGAGGTCATGAAATTGGAGTATCACAATTCGTAGTGAGACAAAGTAAGAAACCTCAAGTAGACACATTTTATAAAACGAACTCAAATCGTATTATTTAATAATATTTAAGTTTAAAGAAATAATATACTCATTAATATGGGTTGCACGCGCAAAGCGCATGCCCAGAAACTAGTGGATCTAAAATGTATGATCAATTCAATATTGTTTTTGAAGGTGTTTTTTTTTAAAACAATTATTAAAAACTTGTATACATACTTTGTTCTCTTCTTGGTTATATTATCATATATATATATATATACTAGAGAAGCATTGCCCGTGCTGAACATTTAAGTTATAGAAGTTGAACATAATGGCTTGCCCTCTCAGTTTGTATGATAAATTATTCCTACTTTTAACATGTATCTTACTTTGGCTAAATTGAGGACTTTGGAGGTTTGGCAAAAGTTGCAAAGATAAAATATCAAAACTAATTTAATCTAATGGCATTCAATTCATCTGTAAGTAAGAAGAATGGATGTATCAAAGCTAATTCAATCCAATGACATCCAAATTGAATCAACTATAATAAGGATGAAAAACATTATTGACATGTACTTGCTAAACTATTAATAGATGTGAGTCGCCAACAAATAAGAGCGGATGTTGCAAATTATCAGATTCTTCTACTGCTTTTTTGTTCACTTCTTCTATGACCACCATTTTGTTAATTTAATAATAACTCCCAATAACAAAGTTGAACGCCTAAGTTAATAGAGCAAAAGATCACTGCAGTATATACTTAAAATAACATACTATTACATATTTTAACAATATGTACAACATATACAACTATGTTGCCCAGTTAAATACTCTACAAGCATTGCTATAATAGACATAACATACTCAAATCATAACTGCTCACATCTTCAAGTACATCATATGCATATCCTAATTCAACAGCCACAGTGGTGTGCTGGAATTGCGCATAGGGGGATCCTGAAGTATCTTGGAAAAACATGGAAATATCAGTCAACTAATCTAACATTTTGAAAGAAGAAAGAAGAATCTAGAAAATATAGTAGCGTAATGACCAAGATACTGAAACAGAATGTTAAAACTAGTTTTCTGCCAAATACTTGCTCGAGTAATCAATCTGGAAGTGTCAATTACATAGGAGAACATGTATTCAAATCTTTGAACAGTATATTAAATTGAAGGATGCTTATAATTAAAAATGTAACATCAAGGAAGCTCTGAAATTAATATAAATCTCCCAAATAACTTTTTGCACTTCACCAAAGGCTGGTGAAACAGTAATAGTGAAATAAATTGGTGATATATATTTCGATCAAGCTCACATTTAAAATTTACCATGATCTTTTCCAAAGTCTGCAAATCAAGGAGCAGCCAGAAATAAATGAAGATTCAGATGATATAATCACAACTCTAATTTTCGTGCACAAGTACAGCATCGACTCAGATGAGAAGACAGAAAACATTACATGGAGTAAGTTGAAACACCAAAAGTTAAAAGTTTTCTTGCTTGGAAAATTCTGTGACACGGTAGGAGCACAAAAGGAGTCCCGACTTGAAACGTAAAGCTCAAGCTAAAATATGAAACTAAATATATAACAATTACCTCACTTTCTAAGATTTTGAACTAAGTTTGGGCGGAGAGATTGCAAACGAAGTTATTATATTTCAATGTGGATTAATTTCAAAAGGAAGAAGCAAAGATTAGGGGGAGAAGCTTTAACATTTGTCAGTCCTTGTAACTGAAACTATTCTAATCGCAATTTGTAAATCATGCATAACATGTTCATAACAACTTTAAAAGCAACTCAGCCTATTAAAATATCATTCATCATTAGGAGGGGAGATGGTTCAAAACAAATTGAATATTTCTGCTACTTAGTGTGAGAGAAGTTATTAGCGAAAAAGTAAGAGTTACTGGGCAATCTAACTAAAAAAGAACTTCCTATATGTATACCTGCTTGCATCAGTTATTAAGATGAATTGTAAAATGTAAGCAGATATCAACATATACTAAAATTAGAAAACAGCAATCTTTAGAACTTGCTAGTTTTTATGTCAAAAAATGTATTGTTCGTTTAAGACTCGGGATTGCACACATTAAGCACCCATTAATTGAATATAGTATTTGTAGGAATGGTTCCTCTTTATTTATAATCAACAAATTTGAAAATTCCAATCAAGCATATTCTCTCTTTACTCCTAATAACACTAGAATTTACTCAGATTCAGCATAAATGATGTTAAAATTATCACATATGTATGATTTGTTGGTGAAAATTTTTAACTCCAAAAGAAAAACAAAATGAAGAAAAGATCAAACATGTTACAACCAAATAAAGACACGGTTGCGACCGAGAAAAGTACATACAACCTTAACACAATCTCTATTGTAGTAAAAGAGTATATAAAGCAACACTAACCTGTTAATCTGAAACACTGAAGCGCAATCAAGAAATTGCACAAAAAGAAAACAAAAGGACATAAAACCTTCAAGGAGAAGAGCTGCAGAAGCTGAAACATCAAAGAAGAAACAAAAAAGAAGGGTGCATAAGCAGACCAAACAAAAGAGATGATTCATAAAAGTACAATGAACAAACAATTGCAGAAAAAGAAAACAAATCGATGAAAACAACAAAGGGAAAACGAAAAACCTATCAATTTGAAGCTTGAAGAATCTGAGCTGTAGAAGTTAGCTGAGAGAAGGCGATGGTTCACTTTTGATTTGACTGATTTCAGTATATATGTAATGGCAATAGGACAGCATACATGCAAATATAGAACCATCTACGTGTTGAACGACCAATAAAAGAGGGCCAGAAAGAGTCCTATAGGAAGTCTCAACTCCCCAATCCCCCAGGGTGAGGGGTGAACCTTTTGTCTGATTCAATCTCATCTATTTTGCTTTCGACCGACTGAGAATTCAGAAAAAAAGCTTATATTTTTCAGTAACCAATAGTCGCAAAAATAAGAAAGTTACTTCCAGCAATTAGACAACATAACAACAATCCGAAATATAAGGAAAGAAAATCTAAATTACATTACATTATATCTTTAGTGTTCATGTCTCGCAAAAATCAGAGTTTATTAAAACTTTAATCTCAAGCCTAATCATTTAACCTATGTCATATTCAACAAATAAGCTACAACATTGAAATCTGAACAAATCAACCATCTGTAAAAAAAAAAGAGAGACCAGAATTCTTCCAATTGGATTAGATTTTTTCCAAGGAGTTTAGTTATAGGTACATAAGTAGACCAACCTTTTACAGCTTTTTCGATGGCGTGACTGGTTCAATTTTCTGGTTTACGCTTGAAGTTCCAGATACAACACCTATTACTTTCATCTCTAGGCTCTACCTCAGTTGTGCTCGGAAGTTTGACCTTCTGGTGTTTTCTCATTAATATAGAATGGAAAGTTGTCTTCTTTCTCTATTAGGACAAGGAAAATAGAGTTTTGTGTGTGACATTAGAGCTTCTCCAGGACGATTTCCTTAACTGAACTCAAACAGCGAGAATATGTCTTGGACATGGTTAATGTGCATGAGTTGGTTCTGCAAACAGAATGAGTTACTACATTCAAAATATCTCACAATTTTTTTTATATATATGGTGTATTGCATTATGAAAATGATTTTCGTCGCACAACTTTGATGGAAATAGAAAATTAAAATTATTTATAAAATATACAAATATGTGTTAATAATTGGTAACCTTAATGCAAGTTGTGTCGAATATGTCTTCTGCTTCCATGGAGATCATTTCTGTAATGATATATGTACATCTTCAAAAGGAAAATAAGAGTATTTGATGTTATACTTACTGATTGTCGACAACGGTGGCAAAGCCAGGTAGGGTCGAGGGATTCATCCAAACTACATACAACGGAAATTTATACTTCATACATGGTAAAAAAAGTTATACATATATAGTAGATGTTGAACACACCTTCTTCATGTTTTGAAGCACTTATTGGAAATCGTGGAAGAAATTTTTTGGCTCTGTCACGATCAATCAATAGCATTAAAAAGAAGAATCAACTACCAACTCTCACACACACAAGCTTTCCGAGAACAATTGAGCTCCAAAATTCAGCATTTATCACAAAACAGACTAAAGAACATAACTTTCAAAGCAAAAGTAATTAGAATTTTTTTTAAAAAAGGAAGTCCAAAATTTACCAAGAATATAACTTTTCATTTTAAGAATATGAACTAACATGTGTGTGCTTTAAAATATATCAAGTCGATCTCATTTGCAACTACGAATGTAAACATATGCTTTCTCATTAGACTATTTCTGATATGCCTCTTCACAAAAAGCTAACTACATATAAATATCATAAATTTCCTATTCATTTTCATTAGCAGCAATACAGAATGGCAGTGCACTCAAAGTTCCATTGAATATTTGTTGAACAATAATCATTATTATTAGTTCGAATACTTTCCGATATGAAGCTTGAAAGTTACTTATCTATCTATGTCCACGATAGGAAAATATTTTCAAGCAAGAAAACTCAACAGTGCAATCTCTGCTCCAACATGAGACCTCAACCTTAATACACAACAAAATGGGGATTTATGAGTTTAGAAGCAACTATTTCCCCTGCAATGCTAGGTCTAGCACTCAATGCGGGTTACAGTGACTTACAACATAAATTTGGTGCGTCCAACTTTTAGAAATTTTAGAATAAAGTTTGAGCAAGAATTGTCGAAACACTCACCTGCAGTAATTTCGAATAGCTATTTCACAATCCCATGTCTCCTGACAAATATAAAGTTCGAAAAACTTCAAACGATAATAAAGAGACATGCATGAAAAATGATGTGCAAACTATGGATACAAATCAATGAGAGAAGTACTAAATTAGTAATACAAAATAAGCTATGGAACTTTATGCACATTACCCTGATTCAATCTTCTCAATATAAAAGACCCATAAAATTTTCAAAAAAATCAACTAATTAAAATGGAAAAACCTAACATGTACAAAGATAATGATGAAGAGCTATCCGACCACGTTGAAGAAGAACAGATTTGGAGTGAAGAAACACATCAATTTTACATGGAAAACATATAACATAGTGAGAGTAAAGAGAGAGAAGTCTAAGAAAAGATGAAATTGTGTTTTTTATTTTTGGTACAATTGCTTGATGCTGTGATAGTCCTTTTCTTGTTCTATAAATAAAAATAAGTGTAATAATATATATCCGGTTATTCCAGGTGATTAAGTTATTAGTACATTTTAGCATAATTGGTCTTTAGAAGATTATATGCTCGAATTTAAACTATTGTACATATGCTTTCCTGTTCAAACAAAACAAATTTTATATTAAAGTATTTGCAGCTACTTCAATTTTGACTTCAAAAAATTCCACACGTTTGATTTATTGATGCACCTCTAGAAATTACACAGACCCGGAGTGGTTTTAGTGACAGCTAGGAGTGGCAAACGAGCATGTCGAGTTGAATATGAATCGATCGAAAGCGAGTTAAATAAAAATGAGTAAAACACTCTACTCGACTCATATTTTAAAGGTAAAAACGAGTTACCCAATGGATAATATGGGTATCCATCTTTACCCATATTATTCCATGAATAAGTTTTTCGCATGCTCAATGAGCTCCAAAATGACCAAGTCATAAAGCATTTCAAATACATTAAATAATCAATTTGGATAATGAAGATGATACTCAATACAAAATGATCAGTTTCTATTACATGTATCTGGAACACTTGTGACTTGACAATTAAGTCTGCCTAAACCACCAAAATGAGTACCTAAAAGTCACATTTGTGGACTTGGTCATGACCTCTAAAACCCATATGGTTTGTCCAAGTATGTTAAATATTGTTGCTACAATGTGAGATGGTGTTAGGCCAGCTTCCGCTAACTTATCAACTGGAGATCCATGGTTAATTGCTCGGCAGCATGTCAACTCTAAAACGACGAAGATGCTGCACCTACGAGGCCACCACTTCCAACAAAATTTCCACAAACTCTCAGTGATTTCTGCTATTGTGGATTGTCCTTTGATATGAGATGATCTGACAGAAAAAGAAAAAGAAAAAAAAACAAGATCGTAAGTATGCAGAAATTTTTAGATAGCTAATATATGCATGCATATGCAGGATATCGAAAAACTGAATTTGCTTTCTCACTTTTCACACACACACACACACCGAGAGTTTAGAGAACTACTACCATGCAGCTCCAGATCCATTTCCATTGAAAATTGACTCAATGTTATCAATACAAACACACTCTCGATGTGCTGCTATTAAAAAAGACGGCAACGCCTTGGTTAATGTAGAGATTACCATTAACTACAAAAACAAAAACACCTAAAGAGCACCTTTTTCCAAAATGATCAAACAAATCTCAATGTGCTGCTATTAAAAGAAGGAAGATGGATTTTGGAGAGTTACATATCTATAAGTTCAGAAAGATGAGAACAACTGATAATAAATTGTTATCAACAACAGAGAGTACTAAGAACAATATAAAAGAAAGGCAGAAAAATGTGAGTTGCTATTAAGTCTTACCTATAAGTTTATAAACATAAGGTTGAAGGTCAACAACAATCTCATCTTCATCAGAATTTGATTCGAATCCATCAAGATCTTAAACAATTTTTCAAAAAAAAAAACAAGTTACTACAGTTCTAAATGCAAATTCACTAAATAAAATGAAACTAGAGAAGATAAATTTACCTTCTTGTCCACAAATCCAATCCCTAGTACATAGTTTCGCCTCAGCATTTGCAGGAAGAATAGAACTTCGAAACTTTCCAATGACACGACCGCCGGTGCTAAATGCAGATTTAGAGGCTACTGTAGTGATGGGCACACTCAAAACATCCTGTGCCATTAATGAAAGTTCTGGATACCTTAGTTTATTATCCTTCCAAAATCCAAGTACATCTAGATTCGGATTTGTTTTACGATCAACATTAGCTTCTTCCAAATATAACTCTAATTGTGTTTTACCTGTACTCGACTCTAACTGACTTTGAAACACATCAAACTCCTCAAATGCTTCAGTCATTTCATTTCTACTACTACAAGCATGCTCCTCTGGTAACGAAGTTGACAACGAGGTTGTAGTAGATGGGATCAAGTGTGTACTCGACCACGCTAGTATTGTACAGGCGCAAAATTGCAGCAGTGCTATCAACCACATTTTGCAACTCGGCCTCATCAGTTTTGTCCGAATTAATGCTCTCAATAGCACGTTTTTCCTTCTTATGAATTTAAACTGAGGTGCAGAGTTGTGAAACCCCGTGACATGGATGGAGAATGTCACCGACTTTGTAACGACAGATACCAGCGTAGGTTATGATCACGAGCTCGTATTTTTTCCCACTTCCACGTTGGCTAGGTCCACGAGATGGGGTGGTGAGTCCTTAGGGATAAATTCAAAGTAGCACATATTGGGCTAATAGTGTAACATACTTCAGATGGCTTGCACATTGGGTTCAAATTGAGTCCAGAGTAACACTCCTTATCGCGTAGGAATCACATCCACAATAAGTAGTATTAGAAATCTGAAGAAATTAATAAGGCTATAACATGTTATCGCGTATATAAAGTAATTAAATCTTGCTAAGCAAATTTATTTACATACCTGTCACAATCACATCCAAGTACTTTGTATTTGGCCAAATTCTAGTAATAATCCCTTCCCAGTTCTGGTTTTCGCATTCCTTGATAATGAAACTCCGCGAGTTCATGATTTGGTTTGAGTATTTTGGAGATGAATTCCCTAATTGAAGGGTCAGAAACTCTGCGATTTAATATCCCAAATGCGATATCTTTAGCAAGTTGTTGCCAATTGAGTTGAAGAAAATGAATAGCTCGAAGTAGACCACAAAGCATTTGTGTACATGCTCTGGAAAGAGTCGACACAGAGAACAGCCTCGTTGGGGCGAGTATACACATTGTAAGGATCGTAAGGCCTCTCATCTTGAGGAGGTCCCTTTTGTAGTGAAGACAATTCTTGCTAATTCTGCTTTTATAAATAGAAAGTACAAGCCAAAATCAGGAGCATACCTGTTCACAATTCCAAAATCAGAAGACAGTCTAGATCAGGAGCATACCTGTTCACAATTCCAAAATCAGAAATGCTCAAAAAATAATATTCGTATATAATGACAATTCTCGCAAACAAGGTATATATTCAAAGGCTGTGTACAGTAGTTGTTTCCGGTCTAACTCATCTTGAGTTGTGGGGATCAGCTTTCTCTCACCAGCAGATGTCCCCAAGCTACGAACAAACAAAGAAAAGATTAATTTAATTCAGTATGATAATTCATATCACACTAATTTGAAAGATTATATACATGATATTTTCTTAGAAAGGTAATTATATAATCTCACCTAGTCAGGAACTCAAAGTTGGGATGAGAAATTGGAGAACGATCTCCATTAAATATCAGGATGAATTTCCTCATATGTGACAATTGGCATTTCAGACTTGAATGTAACCCGGTCCGTAGCACCACCAAGTTGGCTCTTTGAAGATACTCAATGTTGGCATACAACCAAAACTTTCTCTTGAACTGAATCAACATTTCTAGCCATTTCTTCTATGAAGAAGGGACTTAGCATCTAGTCACAATAAATAGTTTTTGGAACATAAATTTTTAATCTTCAAAAGAGGGGCCTCCATGCCCAAAGGCTCGAGGCCCCACCACCCCCCCCGCCGTTGAGGCGCAGTGCCCTGAGGACCCCCTCCCCCCTCCCCCAGCCTCGAGGCGTCGTACCCTGAGGTCCGCCACCCCCACCCCCAAGCCTCGAGGCGCAATTCCCCTAGCCCCCCCACCCCCCGCCCTCGAGGTGCCCCACCACCCCGCCCGCCCTCGAGGCACAGTGCCCAAAGGTCACCCCACCCTCCTGCCTCGAGGCGCGGTGCCCCGCCCCACCCCACCCACCCCTGGGCCTCGAGGCATCATTCCCTGAGGCCCACCACCCCCACACACCGAGCCTCGAGGCGTCATGCCCCGAGGCCCACCACCCCCACCCACCGAGCCTTGAGGCGCCGTGACTCGAGGCCTCCCACCCCCACCCCCCAAGCCTCGAGGCGCCGTTCCCCGAGGCCCACCACCCCCACCCCCTGAGCCTCAAGGCGCCGTACCCCGAGGCCCCCCACCCTCGGGCCTCAAGGAGTTGTACCCCGAGACCCACCCATCCCCGGTCCTCGAGGCGTCGTGCCTCGAGACCCACCCACCCTCAGGCCTCGAAGCCTCAAGCCCTGAGGCCCCCCACCCCCACCCTCAGGCCTCGGGATGCCGTGCCCTG
>JAJOOS010016847.1:0-10959 GCA_029582725.1 Solanum chiquidenum
TTGCCCACAGAGGGGACTTACACCTACGTGGCTCGTAGTTCTGGGACTATATGGGTACGCTGAACACTAGTCCAACTCGGTATTATGCTACTCCCAATATATTAAGTGATTAACACATTATGACTGAATTTCTGTAATACTGGATAGCTCAAAACTGGACATACAAAACTGAGAATGCAACAATTAATCTGATAATGATGCATTCATAAACCGAGGCATGTATAACTGAATACTGAAATATCTGGCCTAGCATGTGTAATTCAAGAACTAAAAAACTACATAGCTAGGGTTCTAGAATTCATGTAATAAACTAAATATTAACATACTAATCTGATTTGTATCATTCTAACAGCTAAGAACCCAATAATTCTAGCATTCAAGAAACCCTAGGTCTAGTCATAATAT
This sequence comes from Solanum chiquidenum, assembly GCA_029582725.1. Classification (NCBI taxonomy): domain Eukaryota; kingdom Viridiplantae; phylum Streptophyta; class Magnoliopsida; order Solanales; family Solanaceae; genus Solanum; species Solanum chiquidenum. Next base: position 406 of record JAJOOS010016847.1, read on the forward strand.
GGGAATCAAGAAACTGACTGAAAACTAGGGACCTAATGGGTGAAAGGAACCCACTAGTGAAATTCCACATACCTGGTGACGAATTCCATGGAGAAATCTTTCGATTTCGGGGCTGGAACTGATGGAATCTTGCTGCATTCTCGAACTAGGGTTCTTGACTTCTCTTCTCCTCTTACGCTCTAATTCTTCTAAGTTTTGATTAATGATTTGACTTAGGTAAGTTCTAGTTATGTTTCTAGGCTTAAACTGACTAAAACCTCATAATTTAGGGTCTAAATGATGTATCTTAGGGGTTAAACGAAATAGGAAAAGACCAAAAGACCCCTAACTTAATTGTTGTCGGAGTGATTGACGGAAGGGACTGACGGGCCGTCAATCAATCGACGGTCCATCGATCAAGTCTGCCCATTAGGGCTTCACTAAAACGAGCATAACTTTTCACTCGAAGGTCGGATTTTAGCAAACTCAGTGGCGTTGGAAAGAGGATTCAATTATCTATCATATCATAGGTTATGGGGAACATAATTACTTTTGTGCTAAAATTTATGACCATCTGAAGTTGACCCAATTAGAATTTTCCATCTAACTAGCTGCTACCCTCACCTATGGTCAGACCTACGGGCCATCGATCGACTAACGGTCCGTGCTGGTTAACCGTCAATCAAGACTGAAGCTGGGCTTTTGGGCCATCGATCCACGGACACGAACCACGGTCCGTGACCTGACCTACGAACCGTAGGTCCGGCCGTGGGTCAACACTTAGCCAAATTTTGGGCTGAGTTCTGGGGGAGGTTGCTGACACGAACCACGGACCTGCAGGACGGACCGTGGGTCCTCCTATGGTCCGTGGATGGTGCCCGTGGGTGCCGCCTGCAACACCAAAAATCTGCAATCTGGTCTATTTCAGATACGGGGTGTTACAGAGAACAATGTTTTCTTTAAGTGTGGGGTGGAAGTTGAACTTCATAGTACATAGTTTATTGCTTTATCGAGTCTAGTTAGTTAAGTTAGTTTTTAGTTTATGCTTGAATATTTTTTCGGGTTCCTCAGTGTTTGTTTTTGGTACTTTTACTGAGGATAGTCCCTTTGAACCGATTAAGACTAGTTTTATTGCTTTATCGAGTCTTAGAGTTGTCGTAGGAGTGACAGTTCCCGATGATGGATGGATGCCGATCATCTTAAGGGAAAATTAGTCACATAGAGGAGTAAGATTGAGAAACCAACCTCGGTCTTTTGAAACTATATCCGAAAAAGTCAGCCAGACATCATGGGTAGTCATAAGTGGAAAAATGCAAAAGAATTTTAACGTTGAAACAAGCATGTGTTCTTAGTTGTGACTCTAAATAAAAATAAATGGGCTTAATTGTGTAGTAGTACCGTAATGCAAGATGTATGAGCATGCTAGTGGATATGTCCTTATATGTGTCATGATGCCATGAGTGGTGAGTTATTGTTTTGGTTCCTGCTTCAATTGATATCTAGAACTTGCCTTGTATGTGTTGAATAAGTAGCTTGTATGACTTAGGGAATGTGATTGAGGCGTTTCTTTGAAAAAAGCCAATTCTTGACTCTAAGTGTATGCCTACCATTGAAATTACCCCTAGTGAAGCCCCGTTGAGACTTTAGCCTTGTTTGTTGATAAGCCACATGATAAGCCGAAACCTGTTTGCTTGATACCAAAGTCTTTTGATCCCAATGAAATCCTTAATGCACTATGTTAAGAAGAAGGGTTAAAAATGTTGGTTGTTACAAGAAAGGGTGTTATGCTAAATTGTGTGGAAAAGAAAAGAATAAGTGAAACTCTGTTTTGGCCCTGGTCCTTTCTGACATTGTGCACCTCAACTAAATTGAGGGTGGCTATTTCAGAAATATGCTCTAAACATTGGCCCTGGTCCTACCACGGATATTGTGTACCTCACTCGGACCTAAAAATCTCGAGTGGGGGTGGCTAGTGTGAAGGCATTAAAAAAAGAGAATAATGGGCAAATATGGAGCAATAAAGAAAATATTCATGAAGTGCGTACTAAGAAGAAAGAAAAGATAAGGAGGATTTTTGTTGGCAAAATAATGACATTTGCATTAGGGAGGTGTAGTCACTAATTAGGGAGGTGTAGTCACTAAAATTATTCCTAAATATTCCCTCCCTTACCTTAAGCCAACATTACAACCAAATAGAAGTCCTCCTGATTCCTTGAGAAATACAATGTGAAAGTGAGAATACACTATGGGCAAGCTTATGGCATGTTGAGAGAAGTAAGAACTTCATTTGTGAGAGTGAGTTGATTGTTTGAAAAATAGGCCTTGTTCATATTATGATTACTTGAGTGAACGGCTATACTAAACACAAATAAGTGAGGGCATTCACGGCATATGTTCGGATTATCTAATTGGTATGTTTTTATGAATTTGCATTAGCCCAAAAAAATAGTAAAAGAGTCATTCTTTGAGCATATGTGTTGTAACTTGGTGTAAAAGTTTTGAATGTTGCATCCATTGTGAACTAAAAAATAATGATTAAAAATCTTTGGTTGATTTTAAGGTGGGTTGATAAGTCCAAGGGATATGCAAAAGAGTGTGATTTAATAAGATAGAGTTTGTTCGAGGACTAACAAATGTTTAAGTGTGGGGTGGTGATCTTGGGCATATTTATATGCCCAATTACTACAAATTACCCATATTCACTAATCTAACTAACATGTTTTACATAGAATTGTGATAATTGCATACTAACATACATGATTAGCAATTTTGCAGGATTCCTAAGGGAAGTGATCGATTCAAGGAAGGAAAAGGAGTTGAAGACTACAAGTGACACCAGGACAAAAGTTGGTGTGGCGCCCCAGCATCACTGGCAGCAAGGGTGCGATGCACCAAGGCCCAGTTTACTGAGGCTGCATTTAGGAGCACTGGCAGCGCGGCGCACTAGCCTGCAAGGCGTGATTAGGGCACGATGCCCCACAACCTTGCAGATGTTTGAGCGAAATTTGATTTAAAAAGGATTCCTTGTTGAAATAGATATAGGCTCTAGTTTTCCTAACTTCTACTCCTAGGGCTAATTTGTAGAGGTTCAACATTATTTTGGTGTGCAAGCGCAAGTTTCATTGTTTGTAGTAGGTTTCGATCTTCTAACTCTTCTATTTTCCAGAAATCGCATGAACAATAGTATTTTATGGTTTTCTAATAGCATGAGTGGCTAAACTCCCTAGTTCTGGGGCTGTAGCTACTAATCGAATGTTGAATATTTAGGTTTATGAATTAATTCTTGGTTGTCATTATAAGTTACTTTTATATTCTTGTTTTAGTATTTTATGCTTGTGTACGATAAGATAAATCTATTGTCTAATCTTAAAATTAAGAGAGGAGGGATTAGATAGACCAGAGAATATAGAGAGCTTGATCGACCCATCAAGTTGAGGTGATTTGTGTTCAGGAGTGACGCCCGGACGGACAACTCGCTTGGCTACAAATCATGATGAAATAGAAATGCTCGCCAATTAGTCTGTTTATCCCTGCTCAACGATGTAATTAGGCAGCTAATTGGAGTAGGAGACTAGAGGTGTGTAACCCGACTTATACAATTAACCCTGTAAACTAGTAACTTGACAACTAAAATTAGTTCTAAGCCAATAATATGAGACATGATATTCATTGCATGATGCAGCCCTGGAATTATATTTTACTTGCTTGAAACACCATCTTAAAGTCGTTCACAAGTAGTTACTTTTAGTTATTGCATAATTCGTAGTAGTAGTAAACAACTGTAATGCTCAAGCATGGTGTCCCAGACCATTTGCTGCTGCAATATACACCAACTCTTGAAAAGGTTGCTTTTATTTTATTTGTGGAATTGAGTGTTAGATATAAATTGATCATAAGTCCTTTGGGTACGATAACTCGTTTCTTTAAAAAATCTATATTACCTGCGCGATCACGTACACTTGCGTGTATATTGGGGAGCAACAATGATCATATATTGGCCTGTATTTAGGATTTATTGATAACCTGGGTAAATTATAGTCATTAGTGATTGATTGTTGTTTATATTGTTTGTTTGAGACTAAGAACAAACCAAGGCACTTCACAATGGAAAAACTCAGGTATTTTAAGTTCTAAGAGTTTTGATTCGAGGTAGGTGACAGTTTCATATTTCCGGTTTATATGTGTATGCACTGCTTTGTAGTATCATTTTTGCAATGCATGGTAGGGAGACATATTGTATGACATTATGTAGGTAAGCTCATGAAATGAACTTGTTATTGTGAATTGTGGTTTGAAGTGGTATTCTTCATTGTGCTATGTGATTGTGCATGATTGTTGGTCGGCCGGGTACCACACCGATATATTAACTATGGATGACTCGAGTACCATACATTACACTAACTATGAATGGCTCGAGTACCACGCCGGTACATTAACAGTTTGGTTTAAGTTTCTAAAGAGGACCAGGTATGTGATTGTTGTTCCATGAGCGAATCAAGAATTTGCATTGTGATCATGTGGGACATGCATCTAGGTATTGTTGTTTCCTGACATGTGACTGTCTGTGGTTTGTTACTTGTTATTAAATACATTGTTTTGTGTTATTATATTGTATTGAACTATTTTACATTCATATCTTGGATTAACCATGAGATCCTATCAATACACTGTGTTTGTGTACTAATATTGCACTTGTTATTTTCTTTATTGAGTACATGACATCTTCCAGCGGATGATCCAAGACCTTAGTTAAGAAACACTTGATTTCGAATCCAAGGATAATCTACATCTTTGAAGTTGCCGTGAACTCCTCTGTTTTTCTTGTCTATCTCTTCTGACACATACATTAGACTTTAGTTTTATGTTTAGTTTCGGGTTTGCATCCTCAATCTTTGTTATTGGAGTTTTGGTATGATTACTTTTAGTTCTTAGGATTGTTTTTCCGCATTAACTATTTTGGGCTATTGGGTTGAGTTTATGAGGACTCAATCTTTTGGTTGTCTAAACTGTTTATTTCCTATTATGTATAAACTTGGTTTTATTTAAAATGGTGTTGGGATGATTTCGGGTCCGTCTTTGGTTCTCCCACCATATGGTTAAGTGTGGATGCCACTCAGGATGGTCTGGGTCCCGACGCAATAACACTTGTAAAACACAAGCAAATATGACAAGTTCATTGCATGATATTGACAACAAAATATCATTTCAATTTCATCCCTTTCTGATTCCCTAACTACATATTGTACAATTATTAGTAGCGAAACAATTAACATGCATATATGACATAAACCAGAAACAATTCAACCATCACCTACCTCAAATCAAGCCTGAAAGCTCTACTGCACGTGAGTCTTCCCCTTGTTATGAAGCCTTGTTTGTTTTTGGTCTATAAACAATCCATATGATACAAAATCATATTAGAACTAGAAACAATTCAACCATCACCTACCTCAAATCAAGCCTGAAAGCTCTACTGAACTTGAGTCTTCTCTTTGTTATGAAGTCTTGCTTGTTTTTGGTCTATAAACAATCAATATGATACAAAAGCATACCAGAATGACCTAAATACACCTAGATTATATACTAATCCCGAATTCTAGACAATTTTCATGATTATTCCACCTCAAATCCAAGGTTTTTCGCTATTATTCAAACCAAATCCTCCCGTAAAGTCACCACTATAGATTCTAAGGCTTAATAATTGAATTACTAAGTTATGAGAGTAATTTACTTACCTTTACAAATGATTTTGATGGAAAATGGGTGAAAACTGCCCTAGGTCGCCTCAGTACTTCTTCAATTTTTTCTTGAATGATAATGCGCGATTTTGGAGAATTTTCTACATTATTAGCAACTTACCCCACCATAGCATCGCAATCCTGCTATAGCGGCACCACCATAGCTGGAGTTCTCGCTATAGCGGGAATTAATTCACCCATTGTAGTGGTGTGTCACCCGTTGTAGCAGTGTGCATGGAAGAAAAACTAGCAATCCTCCCAAACTAGCCCATTTTGCAACACACCTTCAAATCTTGACATTCCAAACCAACCTCTTCACGCCAAGTTTAATATCAGAAGTTCAATTCACCTGAATTAACTTTTGAAAATTCCCATATATTCCTTAACGTCTTAGCAACAAGGAAATCAAACTCTACTTAGACGTTTCACCCAATCCTTTCTCCAAATTTCCCTACACCTCCTCTTGCTCAGATTTCATCCAAACCTAGCCTAGCCTGAAATTTTCAAGTCACTACTCCAGAAGTTTTCTCGCCCAATTATTTTATGAATAGCTCCCCAATAACGATATGAAGAGTCATTATAGTAGATACCAATTTATCCATCATTCATTCTCAAATGATCAAACAATAGAAAGACGAGTTAAGTCAAGAAGGAAGTAGTAGTTGAATCCTCAAACAAGTGAGGATACTTGTCCAGCATGCCCCTCTTAATTTTCGAAGTGACTTATTCGACTGTATGATGCTTCCAATGAACCTTTACTAATCTGATTTCCCTTTTCCTCAATTTTTGACATCCTGATCAAGAATAACAATCGACTCCTCCTTGTACTAAAAGTCCTTATTTAGTAAGAGTGAATCCCATTTGATGATGTACTCTATATCTCCATGGTATCTCTTCAACATGGATACATGAAAAAATTGGATGGATCCCGAACAAACTAGTTGACAATGCTAGTGTGTAAGCTACCAACCCTATAGTTTCAAGAACCTCAAATGGATCTATATACCAACGGATAATCTTACACTTCTTGTCAAATCTCATTACCACTTTTATTAGTGGCACTTTTAATAGAACCTGCTCCCCAACCTGAAATGTCATGTCCCTTACCTTGCAATCCATATACTCCTTTTTGTCTACTCTGGACTGCCAACATCTTGATTTGTATACCTCTTACCTATTTCATGAGGTTCTCTCACAAATTTCACACCCAATGGTTTCACATATCACGCCTTAAATCATCCTATGGAATATCTACATTTCTTCCCATAAAGTGCTTCGAATGGTTCCATGTCAATACTAGTGTGGTAGTTGTTGTTATAAGAGAATTCACACAATGGTAAGAATTGATCCCAATTTTCCCCAAATCCAATCACACAGGCTCTCAATATGTCTTCCAACACCTAAATAGTCCTCTCCGACTGATCATCTATTGGAGGAAAAAATGTGTTAAATGTGAGTTGAGTGCCCAACGCTTTGCGCAATTTTCCCTAGAATTTAGAAGTAAACTAGGTACCTCGGTTTGAGATGATGGAAAAGGGCACCCCGTGCAGCCTCACTATCTTTGTGATGTTAATCTTGGCCAACTGCTAAGAATTGTAATTCACTCTGACCGGGATAAAGTGGGATGATGTAGTCAACTTATCTATAATGACCCAAATAGAGTCATACTTTCCCAAAGTCTTTGAAAGACCCACCATGAAATTCATGACTATCATTTTCCACATTCATTTCAGAATGAGCATCATTTGAAGAAATCTTGCAAGCTTGTGGTGCTCATATTTCACCTACTAAAAATCTTGACACTTAGACACATATTCAACTATGTCCCTCTTCATCCCTGACCACTAATAGAGTTACCTCAAGTCTCGGTACATTTTGGTTACGCTTCAATGAATTGAGTACCATGAAACATGAGCTTCTACCAACATACTCTGAATCAAGTTGCCCCAGGAACACAAATTTGTCCCCTAAAATATAGAATCCCACCAGCGTCAAGCACGGCGTTCGGGGCCTCACCAAACACCACATTATTATGAAGTTTGTTTAATTACTTATCCTAAAATTGATTGATTCCAATTTTCTCCATGGATGTAGATTTGATTTTGAAACTGGCCAACATTCCACCATTTTATAAAATTCTCAACTGCATAAAATTAGATGCTAGAGTCTGAATCTCTCCAACCAAAGGTCGCTTAGACACTCCCAAATAAGCCAAACTGTCTTTCTTGACCGCCTTTCAACTCAATGTGGTTGCCATTACATTTCCCTTACTCGAATAATATTGGATGGTCACATCATAATCCTTCAACAACTCTATCCACCTCTTATGTCTTTGATTCAAATATTTTTGTGTGATGCTGCAAGCTGCGATGATCAGTGAACACTTCGCACTTGACACCATAAAGATAAAGTCATCATATCTTGAGTGCAAATGCTACCGCTTCCAGCTCCAAATCATGTGTTGGGTAGTTCTTCTTGTGTAAGCTTCAGTTTTCTTGAAGCATAGGTGTAACACCCCAGAAGTTAGTAGGTTAAACTAGAGCCAAAACATGAGGGTTAACGTCAAGGGAGAAGGTCAAGACCCAAGGCAAATGGGCAAGGTCCAAGGCTGCCCCAAAATTTCCTAGGCACTGCCCCACTTCAAGACCACCACCACAGGTGTGTTCCGTGGTGGGCTAGGAAGTGTGCCTACTATGCTGCCCAAAGAAGGCTCCCCTTTCACGAGCCATTTCACGGCTCGTGGTGAAGACCACGGCCCATGGGAAGGATCGTGGGGTTGCCTTCACCTCATGGGGGCCTTGCCAAGTTACCATGGCTACTGGTCAAGGGAACACATGCCGTGGTGCCCTTGACGACTCGTGGACTTGGGCTTGGTCCCTGGCACCCCACTTTAAAGTGAGGGTTATTTTAGGTAATTCCAATTTAGGTAGTTATCAAATGAGGGCGTTTTGTATTGTTTTAATACACCTATATAATCCTTTTTAAGTAATTAACCAACCCATTCACTCCATTATTTCCCAAAACCCAAATCAAAACCCAAAAGAGTTCATATTCTCCAAAATTTCTCTCTCTAGGACTCTAAGGAAGAAGAAGAGGAAAGTTGAAACTAGGGCTTGAAGAATCAAGATTTTCTCCTCAAATTCGTGGGAATTGTTCAATAAGGTATGATAGCTCTTCATACATGGGTAGCCTTCACCCATGGAGCCCCTTCAAAACCTCCAATTTCAAAGCTAGAAAACCTAAAAGTTAGGGTTTGACTACAATCTCATGGATTCCTTTAAAATTCATTTTTAATGATTGAATAATGTTTGTTTATGGATATATTGATGATTTTATATGATTTTAAGTTGAATTCCTCAAGAATCCATGAAATCCCCTATTTTCTCAATTTGGATCTTAAAGTATGGGTATTGATTGATGCAAGTAGAATGCTATAGAATTATGAATGTAATGAATTGAATACTTGAATTATGTTATTATCCATGTCTAATATAGTAATTCTAGATGTGTTGATGAATCATGATCTATGGTCCTTGAAGGGCAATTTATGAGAATTATGCATGATTATGATATTTATGTATATGCTTTAAGAACACTTTGAGAGTAATGTGATTATGACTATGATGTAATTGTGGTATTGTTGAAAGGCTATTCTCATACACACCCTTATGAATGAAGTATGGATGAAGTTTCTATGATTATGCTAATAATGATGTGTTGATTGAAAGGCTATTGTCAATTATACATTTATGAATGATGATGACATGTTGTGTAAGGTTTTTTCACAATATGGGAATTTTTAGGTTGAAAGGTTATTCTCACCTATTGAATCTATGAGCTATCTTATGAATGATGTTGGATTGAGTGTTGATGCATTCTTCCATAATAATGAACTCAAGTAATGAAATGTTAAGTACTTCATGGGGAATAATGCTATGCACCGAGTGGATACTGATTAACATGGAAACTCATATGTGAGTTGAGGCGGGGGTTTTAGTAGCAATCTATTGAGATGGATACCCATACGTGAGTTGAGGTGGGGTATCTAGTAGCAATCTCCTTGTCCCATAACTATGCCCTCATAGGTCTTTAGCTAGTGGATCCACCTATAAGCTAAATTAATGGTTCTACCTTAGGCAAGTAAAACACCCTTTTTGGTGAAGGTAACACCGGATTCCATGATTTGCTCACATGGTCTATGTCAATTAAGGCTTACCCCCACAATAAATGGTTATGAACTATGGCTCCTCAAGAAGCACTACTTAGTGTGGGTGGGGGGGGTATGAGACTTCATCCATGCATTGAACTAGTAGACTTTGAGAGTAGTTATGGTGTGTTCCTCTTATGTTATGATGCTTATGAAATGAAGTGTGCTTAATGTGGATTGTTGCTATGAGTTTCTTTCCTTGATATGACTGATTAAAGGTGAATGCTTCCTTGTCTATGAGTATTAACAAAAAATGAGATCAAAGAATGGTAAGTATGATTATGGTGGCCTAAAAGTGGTACTTAGTATAGATGGAATTATGAGATCTTTATCTATGCATTGCACAAGTATAACTTAGGGTTACTTATGAGATGGTTATATTATGCTATGATGATCTATATGTTGAATATGCTTATGACTTATGCTTTTACACTAAGGTGCATGATGATTCTCAAACTTGGTAAAGTGCATGCTTTTCAACTAAAATGCCCTTTTTAGCATGTTTTCAAGGTTTTTATGCATGGCTATCATACTTAGTGCATTTTTGTACTAACCCATATTTTCCTACATTTTCCCACAAATGTAGGGTTCGGTGTTTGAGGTGATCTTCATTTGGTCAAAGCTTGGATC
>JAJOOS010016849.1:0-10332 GCA_029582725.1 Solanum chiquidenum
GATTTATAAGGTTTAGAGCTTAGTGTTTAGGGTTTAGGGTTTTTAGGTTTAGGGATTACATATTTTTAGGATTTACGGTTTAGAGCTTAGGGTATTATGGAAAAATTAAATGGTTCTTAGGGTTTATAAGACTTAAGGTTTCGTAAGGCTTAGGGTTTAGGGTTTCTTAGTGTTTAAGGTTAGGATTTAGGGTTTCTTAGGATTTTAGGTTTAGAATAGGGTTTTATGTTAGGGTTTAGGGCTTAGGTTTTTCTAGGTTTAGGGTTTTAGGTTAAGGGTTTTACCTAGGTGTTTAGGGTTTAGGACTTTTGCTTTTTTAGGTTTAGGATTTTGGGTTTTAGGTTAGGGTTTAGGGGATTTTTTGTGTATTTTAGGGTTGAGCATATACAATTTATGGCTTTCTAGGGTTAGAGCTTAGAATTTTTTTAGTTCTAGGGGTTCTAGGGTTTTTTTAGGGTTTTTAAGGGTTAATTGTTTCTTAGGCTTTTTCAGGATTTAGGATTTAGGGCTTAGGATTTTTTTTTGTGTTTTTTAAGTTTATCGTTTACGGATTTTTAGGATTTAGGGTTTAGAGCTGAGTGTTTTGTAGGGGTTTTAAACGGTTTTCAGGGTTTCTTTTAGGGTTTATAGGATTTAGGGTTTAGGGTTTTTAGGAATTTAGGTTTAGGATTTAGGGTTTTAGGTTAGGGTTTAGGGCTCAGTTTTTTTTTTTAGGTTTAGGGTTTTAGATTAAGGGTCTTATCTAGGTTTTGGATTTTAGGTTAGGGTTTAGGGCTTAGGTTTTTTTAAGTTTAGGGTTTTAGATTAAGGGTCTTATCTAGGTTTTAGGGTTTAGGGCTTTGGAATTGTTGGATTACGGTTTTTTAGTGTTTTATAGGTTTATAGTTTAGAGCTTTACTTTTTTTTTTGTGTTTTTTAGGGTTTAGCATATACGATTTAGGGCTTTATAAGGTCTAGAGCTTAGTGTTTTTTAGGTTTAGGGGTTTTTGAGTTTTTTAGGGTTAAGTGTTTCTTAGGGTTTTTTAGGGTTTGAGATTTAGGGATTAAGATTTTGTAGTGGTTTTAAATGGTTTTTAGGGTTTATTTTGGGTTTATAGAATTTAGGGTTTACGGTTTCTTACATTTTTCGGTTTAGGATTCAGAGTTTTTGGTTAGGGTTTTGCTAGGTTTAGTGTTTTAGGTTAAGGGTTTTATATGTGTTTTAGGGTTTAGGGCTTCAAGTTTTATGGTTTAAGGTTTTTTAGGATTTTATTTGTTTAGGTTTTAGGTCTCAGGGGTTTTTAGTGTTTTTGAGGGTTAGAATATACGATTTAGGTCTTTTTTGGGTTTAGAGCTTAGGGTTTTAAATGGTTTTTAGGGTTTATAGGATTTAGGGTTTCTTAAGGTTTAAGGTTTATTTATATCGTAGGGATTTAGGTTTAGGATTTAGGGTTTCAGTTAGGGTTTCGAGTTTAGGGCTCAGGGCTTTTTTAGTTTTAGGATTTTAGGTTAAGGGTTTTATGTCTTTGGGTTTTTTAGGTTATGGTTCTTAAGGGTTTTATAGGTTTAGGGTTTACCGCTTTCGGTTTTTTAGGTTAAGGTTATTAAGGGTTTTATAGGTTTAGAGTTTAGGGCTTATATTTTTTTTTTGTATTTTTAGGGTTTCGCAAATACGATTTAGTGATTTATAGCGTTTAGAGCTTAGTGTTCTTTATCTTTAGGGTTTTATTGGATTTCTTAGTATTTTTAAGGGTTAAGTGTTTCTTAGGGTTTTTAAGGGTTTAGGGATTTTTTTTTGTTTTTTAGGTTTGGAGTTTATGAATTTTTAGGATTTAGGGTTTAGAACTTAGGGTTTTGTAAGAGTTTTAAATGGTTTTTAGGGTTTTAGGTTAAGGGTTTTACCAAGGTTTTTTGGGTTTAAGGCTTTGGGTTTTTTAGGTAAATAATTTTTAGGATTTTATAGGATTAGGGTTTAGGGCTTATGGTTTTTTTATGTGTGTTTTTTAGGGTTTAGCCTATACGATTTAGGGCATTATAGAGTTTTGAGCTTAGAGTTTTTTAGATTTAGTGAGTACATAATTTTATGATTTATGGTTTAGAGCTTAGGGTTTTTTAGGGAAATAAATGGTTCTAAGGGTTTATAAGACTTAAGGTTTCATAAGGTTTAGGGCTTAGGGTTTCTTATGGTTTAAGGTTCAGGATTTAGGGTTTCTTAGGGTTTTAGGTTTAGGATAGGGTTTTATGTTAGGATTTAGGGCTTAAGTTTTTCTAGGTTTAAGGTTTTGGGTTAAGGGTTTTACCTAGGTTTTTAGGGTTTAAGGCTTTTGGATTTTTAGGTTAATGTTATTTAGGGTTTTATAAGTTTAGGGATTAGTCCTTAGTTTTTTTTTTGTGATTTTTAGTGTTTATGGTATACGCTTTAGGGATTTATAAGGTTTAGAGCTTAGTGTTTAGGGTTTAGGGTTTTTAGGTTTAGGGATTACATATTTTTAGGATTTACGGTTTAGAGCTTAGGGTATTATTGAAAAATTAAATGGTTCTTAGGGTTTATAAGACTTAAGGTTTCGTAAGGCTTAGGGTTTAGGGTTTCTTAGTGTTTAAGGTTAGGATTTAGGGTTTCTTAGGATTTTAGGTTTAGAATAGGGTTTTATGTTAGGGTTTAGGGCTTAGGTTTATCTAGGTTTAGGGTTTTAGGTTAAGGGTTTTACCTAGGTGTTTAGGGTTTAGGACTTTTGCTTTTTTAGGTTTAGGTTTAGGATTTAGGGTTTCTTAGGGTTTTAGGATTAGGATAGGGTTTTATGTTAGGGTTTAGGGTTTAGGTTTTTTTAGGTTTACGGTTTTAGGTTAAGGGTTTTACCTAGGTTTTTAGGGTTTAGGACATTTGCTTTTTTAGGTTTAGGATTTTGGGTTTTAGGGGATTTTTTGTGTATTTTAGGGTTTAGCATATACGATTTATGGCTTTCTAGGGTTAGAGCTTAGAATTTATTTAGTTTTAAGGGTTTTAAAGGTTTTTAGGGTTTTTAAGGGTTAATTGTTTCTTAGGCTTTTTCGGGATTTAGGATTTAGGGCTTAGGATTTTTTTTTGTGTTTTTTAGGTTTAACCTTCACGGATTTTTAGGATTTAGGGTTTAGAGCTGAGTGTTTTGTAGGGGTTTTAATCGATTTTCAGGGTTTTTTTTACGGTTTATAGGATTTAGGGTTTTAGGTTAGGGTTTAGGGCTTAGGTTTTTTTTTAGGTTTAGGGTTTTAGATTAAGGGTCTTATCTAGGTTTTGGGTTTTAGCTTAGGGTTCAGGGCTTAGGTTTTTTTTAAGGTTTAGGGTTTTAAATTAAGGGTCTTATCTAGGTTTTTGGGTTTAGGGCTTTGGAATTTTTGGGTTACAGTTTTTTAGTGTTTTATAGGTTTATAGTTTATAGCTTTACTTTTTTTTTGTGTTTTTAAGGGTTTAGCATATACTATTTAGGGCTTTATATGGTCTAGAGCTTAGTGTTTTTTAGGTTTAGGGGTTTTTGGGTTTTTTAGGGTTAAGTGTTTCTTAGGGTTTTTTACGGTTTGAGATTTAGGGATTAGGATTTTGTAAGGCTTTTAAATGGGTTTTAGGGTTTATTTTGGGTTTATAGGATTTAGGGTTTACGATTTCTTACATTTTTCGGTTTAGGATTTAGAGTTTTTGGTTAGGGTTTTTCTAGGTTTAGGGTTTTAGGTTAAGGGTTTTATATGTGTTTTAGGGTTTAGGGCTTCGAATTTTTTGGGTTAACATTTTTTAGGATTTTATATGTTTAGGTTTTAGGTCTCAGGGGTTTTTAGTGTTTTTGAGTGTTAGAATATATGATTTAGGTCTTTATTGGGTTTATAGCTCAGGGTTTTTAAATGGGTTTTAGGGTTTATAGGATTTAGGGTTTCTTAAGGTTTAAGGTTTATTTATATCGTAGGGTTTTAGGTTTAGGATTTAGGGTTTCAGTTAGGGTTTAGGGTTTAGGGCTCAGGGCTTTTTTAGTTTTAGGATTTTAGGTTAAGGGTTTTATGTCTTTGGGTTTTTTAGGTTAAGGTTTTTAAGGGTTTTATAGGTTTAGGGTTTAGGGTTTACCGCTTTTGGTCTTTTAGGTTAGGGTTATTAAGGGTTTTATAGGTTTAGAGTTTAGGGCTTAATAATTTTTTTTTTTGTATTTTTAGGGTTTCGCAAATACGATTTAGGGATTTATAGCGTTTAGAGCTTAGTGTTCTTTATCTTTAGGGTTTTATAGGATTTCTTAGTATTTTTAACGGTTAAGTGTTTCTTAGGGTTTTTTAGGCTTTAGGGATTTTTTTTTTGTTTTTTAGGTTTGGAGTTTACGAATTTTTAGGATTTAGGGTTTAGTGCTTAGGGTTTTGTAAAAGTTTTAAATGTTTTTTATGGTTTTAGGTTAAGGGTTTTACCTAGGTTTTTTGGGTTTAAGGCTTTGGGTTTTTTAGGTAAATGTTTTTTAGGATTTTATAGGATTAGGGTTTAGGGCTTATGGTTTTTTTGTGTTTGTTTTTTAGGATTTAGCCTATACGATTTAGGGCATTATAGAGTTTTGAGCTTAGAGTTATTTAGGTTTAGTGAGTACATATTTTTATGATTTAGGGTTTAGAGCTTAGGGATTTTTAGGGAAATAAATGGTTCTTAGGGTTTATATGACTTAAGGTTTCATAAGGTTTAGGGTTTAGGGTTTCTTATGGTTTAAGGTTCAGGATTTAGGGTTTCTTAGAGTTTTAGGTTTAGGATAGGGTTTTATGTTAGGATTTAGGGCTTAAGTTTTTCTAGGTTTAGGGTTTTGGGTTAATGGTTTTACCTAGGTTTTTAGGGTTTAGGGCTTTTGGTTTTTTAGGTTAATGTTATTTAGGGTTTTATAAGTTTAGGGATTAGTCCTTAGTGTTTTTTTGTGATTTTTAGGGTTTATCGTATACCCTTTACGGCTTTATAGGGTTTAGAGATTAGTCTTTTTTAGATTTAGGGTAAATTTAGGGTTTAGGGTTTTTAAAGTTTAGGGATTACATATTTTTAGGATTTAGGGTTTAGAGCTTAGGGTATTGTGGGGAAATTAAATGGTTCTTAGGGTTTATCAGACTTAAGGTTTCATAAGGCTTAGGGTTTAGGGTTTCTTAGGGTTTAAGTTTTAGGATTTAGGGTTTCTTAGGGTTTTAGTTTTAGGATAGGGTTTTATGTTAGGGTTTAGGGCTTAGGTTTTTCTAGGTTTAGGGTTTTAGGTTAAGGGTTTTACCTAGGTGTTTAGGGTTTAGGACTTTTGCTTTTTTAGGTTTAGGATTTTGGGTTTTAGGTTAGGGTTTTGGGGATTTTTTGTGTATTTTAGGGTTTAGCATATACGATTTATGGCTTTCTAGGGTTAGAGCTTAGAATTTTTTTAGTTTTAGGGGTTCTAGGGTTTTTTAGGGTTTTTAAGGGTTAATTGTTTCTTAGGCTTTTTCAGGATTTAGGATTTAGGGCTTAGGATTTTTTTTTGTATTTTTTAAGTTTATCGTTTATGGATTTTTAGGATTTAGGGTTTAGAGTTGAGTGTTTTGTAGGGGTTTTAAACGGTTTTCAGGGTTTCTTTTAGGGTTTATAGGATTTAGGGTTTAGGGTTTTTAGGAATTTAGGTTTAGGATTTAGGATTTTAGGTTAGGGTTTAGGGTTTTAGATTAGGGTTTTATTTAGGTTTTGGGTTTTAGGTTAGGGTTTAGGGCTTAGGTTTTTTTTAGGTTTAGGGTTTTCGATTAAGGGTCTTATCTAGGTTTTAGGGTTTAGGGCTTTGGAATTTTTGGGTTACGAGTTTTTAGTGTTTTATAGGTTTATAGTTTAGAGCTTTACTTTTTTTTGTGTGTTTTTTAGGGTTTAGCATATGCGATTTAGGGCTTTATAGGTTCTAGAACTTAGTGTTTTTTAGGTTTAGGGTTTTTTGGGTTTTTTAGGGTTAAGTGTTTCTTAGGGTTTTTTACGGTTTGAGATTTAGGGATTAGGATTTTATAGGGGTTTTAAATGGTTTTTAGGGTTTATTTTGGGTTTATAGGATTTAGGGTTTACGGTTTCTTACATTTTTTGGTTTAGGATTTAGAGTTTTTGGTTAGGGTTTTTCTAGGTTTAGGGTTTTAGGTTAAGGGTTTTATATGGGTTTTAGGGTTTAGGGCTTCGAGTTTTTTGGGTTAAGGTTTTTTACGATTTTATATGTTTAGGTTTTAGGTCTCAGGGGTTTTTAGTGTTTTTGAGGGTTAGAATATATGATTTAGGTCTTTATTGGGTTTAGAGCCTAGGGTTTTTAAATGGTTTTTAGGGTTTATAGGATTTAGGGTTTCTTAAGGTTTAAGGTTTATTGTATCGTAGGGTTTTAGGTTTAGAATTTAGGGTTTCAGGTTAGGGTTTATGATTTAGGGCTCAGGGCTTTTTCAGTTTTAGGATTTTAGGTTAAGGGTTTTATATCTTTGGGTTTTTTAGGTTAAGGTTTTTAAGTGTTTTATAGGTTTAGGGTTTAGGTTTTTTTTTTGTGTTTTTTAGGGTTTGGCATATCTTATTTAGGGCTTTATATGATTTAGAGCTTTGAATTTTTTTAGTTTTAGGGGTTAGGGTTTAGGGCCTAGGGTTTTTTGCATTTTTTAGGTTTATGGTTTATGGATTTTTAGGATTTAAGGTTTAGAGCTTAGGGTTTTGTAGGGGTTTTAAATGGTTTTTAGGGTTTATATTAGGGTATATAGGATTTAGGGATTCTTAAGGTTAAGGGTTTAGGGTTTCTTAGGGTTTTAGGTGTCGGATTTAGGGTTTTAGGTTGGGGTTTAGGGCTTAGGGTTTTTTAGGTTTATGGTTTTAGGTTAAGGGTTTTACCTAGGTTTTTAGGGTTTAGGGCTTTTGGTTTTTTAGGTTAAGGGTTTTTATGATTTTATTGGTTTAGGGTTTAGGACTTAGGTTTTTTTGTTTGTTTTTTCAGAGTTTAGTATATATATTTTTGGTGTTTATAAGGTTTAAAGCTTAGAGTTTTTTTAGGTTTAGGGTTTATTTAAGGGTTTTTATGGGTTAAGTGTTTCTTAGGGCTTTTAGGGTTTAGGTTTTTTTTGTGCTTTATAGGTTTAGGGTTTACGGATTTTTAGGATTTAGGGTTTAGAGATTAGTGTTTTATAGGGGTTTTAAATGGTTTTTAAGGTTTATTTTAGGATTTAAAGTTTCTTAGGGTTTTAGGTTTAGGATTTAGGGTTTTAGTTTAGGGTTTAAAGTTTAGGGCTTAGGGGCTTTTTACTGTTTTTGGTTAATGGTTTTATCTAGGTTTTAAGGATTTAGGGCATTGGGCTTTTAATATTAAGGGTTTTTAGGGTTTTATAGGTTTAGGGTTTAGGGCATAGCGTTTTCTTTCTATTTTTTAAAGTTTAGCATATACTATTTAGGGATTTATAGGGTGTAGAGATTACAGTTTTTTAGGTTTAGAGTTTATGAGTTTTTAGGATTTAGCATATACAATTTTGGGCTTTATAGGATTTAGAGCTTAGAGATTTTTAGGTTTAGGGGTTTTTGGGTTTTTTTTAGGGTTTTTAAGGGTTAAGTGTTTGTTAGGATATTTTAGGGTTTAGGGTTTAGAGCTTAGGATTTTTTTGTGTTTTTTAGGTTTAGGGTTTATGGATTTTAAGGATTTAGGGTTTCGAACTTAGGGTTTTTTAGTGGTTTTAAGTGGTTTTTAGGATTTAGGATTTAAGGCTTAGGGTTTTTTTTGTGTTTTTTAGGTTTAAGGTTTACGAATTTTTAGGATTTAGGATTTAGAGCTTAGGGTTTTGTAGGGGTTTTAAATGGTGTGCAGGGTTTCTTTTAGGGTTTATAAGATTTAGGGTTTAGGGTTCTTTAGGGTTTAAGGTTTATGATTTAGGGTTTTAGGTTAGGGTTTAGGGCTTAGGGGTTTTTTGGGTTTAGGGTTTTAGGTTAAGGGTCTTATCTAGGTTTTAGGGTTTAGGGTTTTAGGTTAAGGGTTTTATCTAGGTTTTAGGGTTTAAGGCAAGGTGTTTTTAGGGTTTTATAGGTTTATGGTTTAGGGCTTAGTTTTTTTTTTTTGTATCTTTTAGGGATAGCATATACGATTTAGGTCTTTATTGGGTTTACAGCTTAGGGTTTTTAGGGGTTTTAAATTTGTTTTTAGGGTTTATTGGATTTAGGGTTTCTTAAGGTTTAGGGTTTAATGTTTTGTAGGGTTTTAGGTTCAGGATTTAGTGTTTTAAGTTAGGGTTTAGGGATTAGGGCTTAGGGTTTTTTTAGTTTTACGATTTTAGGTTAAGTGTTTTATGGTTTTGGGATTTTTAGGTTAAGGTTTTTAAGGGTGTTATAGGTTTAGGGCTTAGGTTTTTTTTTTTTGTGTTTTTTAGGGTTTAGCATATATTATTTAGGGGTTTATAGAATTTAGAGCTTACAGTTTTTTAGGTTTAGGGGTTTTTGAGGGTTTTTAGGGTTTTTAAGGGTTAAGTGTTTCTTAGGGTTTAGGGGTTAGTTTTTTTTTAATGTTTTTTAGGTTTAGGGTTTATAGA
Source organism: Solanum chiquidenum (assembly GCA_029582725.1). Taxonomy (NCBI): domain Eukaryota; kingdom Viridiplantae; phylum Streptophyta; class Magnoliopsida; order Solanales; family Solanaceae; genus Solanum; species Solanum chiquidenum. Next base: position 8,491 of record JAJOOS010016849.1, read on the forward strand.
TTTTTAGGATTTAGGGTTTAGAGCTTAGGGTTTTGTAGGGATTTTAAATGGTTTTTAGGGTTTATAGGATTTAGGGATTCTTAAGGTTAAGGGTTTAGGGTTTCTTAGGGTTTTAGGTGTAGGATTTAGGGTTTTAGGTGTAGGATTTTTTAGGTTAAGGGTTTTACCTAGGTTTTTAGGGTTTAGGGCTTTTGGTATTTTAGGTTAAGGATTTTTATGATTTTATAGGTTTAGGGTTTAGGGCTTAGGGTTTTTTTTGTACAATTTTGGGGTTTATAAGGTTTAGAGCTTCGAGTTATTTCGGTTTAGGGTTTCTTTTAGGTGTTTTTAAGGGTTAAGTGTTTCTTAGGGCTTTTAGGGTTTAGGGTGTAGGGTTTAGTTCATTTTTTTTTAGCTTTATAGGTTTAGGGTTTACGGATTTTAAGGATTTAGGGTTTACCGATTAGCGTTTTGTAGGGGATTTAAATGGGTTTTAGGGTTTATTTTACGATTGATAGGATTTAGGGTTTCTTAGGTTTTTAGGTTTATGGTATAGAAAAAGCTTAAGAGTTGACCTTGTATATAGGTTTAAGGTTCTTAGCTTGGATGGTAGTGTGGGATGCTATCCTTGCATTGCACAATTATTCTTGGAGGTGGCTTGTGAAGTAGTTCTCTTGTATTATGAAGGACTTAAGGTTGAAGTATGTAATCATGAAAGTCTATGTAAGACTATACCATGAACTTAATGTATCTCCTATGCTTATTATCTATGTCTTATGTTGTCTATGTTTATATGATGCTTATATTGGAGACTATGCTATGGTTATGATGTTTATGTTATTGTCTCTTATGCTTATGTCTTATGTTGACTAATCATTTTGAGATTTTGAGATGCTCTTATGATGTCGTTTAGCTTTCATACTTAGTACCTTTGTACTAACGCATATTGCCTACATTCTAACCAAATGTAGGGTTCGAAGCTTGAGTTGCTTTGGAGGTTAGAGTTTCAAGGATTCTAGAAGAAGTGAAGAATTAGTGAGTCCTCATAGCTTCGAGGATGAACCCTTTATGTTCCTTTATGTCATTTTCTATGTTTTTAGACTTTGTATGGGCTGCGTCCAAATGATTTTTATTCAAGAGTTATGAGATGGTTTTAGAAAAAGATGTTAGAAAAGACTTCCGCTTTTATTATATGTTTTCGATAATACGATTTAAAGAAGGTTTTAAATTTTCCTGTATTCTCTATTATCTTATGTTATGAATGTTCCTTTAAGGGCTTGTATGCGACCCTTTCGGGGTAAAGTACACCATGTTATAACTAGGGGGTGCACTCGGGTCGTGACTAACTTGGTATCAGAGCATAAGGTTTTGGGATAAACTTTTAGGATTTATCTCAAACCACGTCTAAGTGGAGTCTTATTCATGGGTGTTAGTCGCGACACATTTTATGAATAGGTGCCTAGGAAAAAGTCTCACTTCTTCATTCTCTTGGTCATGCCATAAAAAAAGTGTAGCTCTAGTAGGTCTTTCTTCTAATGTTTGCCTATGATTTTTCAGGTTATGGAAAATACTAGGGCTAATGCTAGGAGAGTTGAGGAAGGTGGTGATGGGGAGCAAGAGGTTCCAAATAAAGTCCCTCCTCAAGTTCAAGATCAAGATCCTCCTCAAGCTCCAAATGACCCTCCAATTGGGAATGCCCCTCTTGAAGAGTTTAGGGCTTCTATGCAACTATTGTCTCAAGCCTTGACAGCGCAAACTAATAGAGATGTTGTGGCTCCGGAAAACCCTATTAGGGGGATGGCTTTCTCTAGAGTGAGAGAGTTTTTAAGGATGAACCCTCCGGAGTTTTATGGCTCCAAAGTG
>JAJOOS010016851.1:0-15729 GCA_029582725.1 Solanum chiquidenum
GTATTATGGGATGCCCCACATGCATTGCACAAGTGTACCTTGAGATTACTTAGGAGTGTAGTGCTCTTATGACATGAAAACCTAGGTCTTGACTATGAAGGTGGACTATGACCAAGAATGACCAAAGAGAGGTACTTAACTTGGATAGTATTATGGGATGCTATCTTTGCCTTGCACAAGTATTCTTGGAGGTGGCTTGTGAAGTTGTTCACTTGTAGTATGAAAGACTAACGGTTGAAAGATGTAATTATGAAGGTTTAGTTAAGGCTATGCTATAAGTATGATTTAGCTCTTATGTTCATATAAATTGTATTATATTTAGTTGTGATGTTATGATACTTTATTGAAGTTTATGTTATTGTCTCTCATGCTTATGTTTTATGTTGACTAACCATTTGAGATGCTTTATGATGTTATGTTAGGTTTCATACTTGGTATATTTTGTACTAACGCATATTGCCTACATTCTAATCAAATGTAGGGTGTTGGAGATTGAGTTGCTTTGGAAGCTAGGTTTCTAAGGCGTTTGAAGACTTGAAGAATTGGTGAGTCCTCATAGCTTCGAGGACAAACCCACTATGTTCCTTTTATGTCATTTTCTATGTTTACACTTATTATGGGTGGCGTCCCTAGACTTTTATTCACGTTATTCGTAGATGGTTTGAGACAAAGATGTTAGTAAAGACTTCTTCTTTTTATGAAATGTTTTCGATAGACTGTTTTAAAGAAAGTTTTAAATTTCCCCTACTTTTTTATGATCGTATGTTATGATGTTGCTAAGGGCTTGCATTAGACCCCTTTGGGGTCGAGTACGCCGTGTTACGTCTAGGGGGTACCCCTGGGTCGTGACAAACTTAGTATCAGAGCATAAGGTTTTGGGATAAGTTTTAGGATGTCTCAAACCACGTCTAAGTAGAGCCTTATTCATGGGTGTGAGTCGCGACACATTTATGAATAGGAGGCCATTGGATGCTTAGGAAAAATCTCACTTCTTCATTCTCAAAGTCATGCCATAGATCTATAAGCTCTCACTACAACAAATGTGATATATAACTACGAAATTTTTAGCTACGACATGAAATTTGTCACTAATTGTTCACTTTTAGTGACAAAAATTAAATTTTGTGGTTAAATACATGAGGCTTATATTATTAGTGACGAAATACAAAAATTCATGGCGAAGTTTTGTCCAATTGAGTTTCCCACCAAAAAGTTAATTGGCGTCATTTGTTGAGTACTATTAGCCACGAATTTGAAGTCATCGGTGACACATTATTTTGTCATTAATGATATTCTCAATTAGTGACAAATCATTTTTTGTCCATAATTTAGGGAAATTTTGAATACAAAATTTTTTTGTCACAAAAAATATATTGACACATCAGTGACAAATCATTTTTGTCCTAAAATTAGTTAAATTTTGTATACAAAAAGAATTTGTCGCAAAAAGTACATTGATATATTAGAGACAAATCATTTTTTGTCCTAAAACTAGATAAATTTTGATACAAATTTTTTTTCGTCACGAAAATATATATTGATTCATTAGTGACAAATCATTTTTTGTCCTAAAATTAGTTAGATTTTAGATATGAAAAACTTTTTCAGAAAAATATATTAACAATAGGTGACGAACTAGAATTTGTAGTTAATTCATAGTAAACTTTAGCCACAAAATTTTATATTCAATTGTGACCGTAATTTTTGTCACTAATAGTTCAAACAATTAGTGACAATCGTATTATTGTCTCTATTTAACCTACAATTTAGTTACAAAAAAAAATTATCACAAAAAAATATATGTTCAAATGGCTACAACCTAAATTTCCAAGTGGAATAGTGCAATTATGGACTACGAGAAAGGATTCACAGTTATTAAATTATAACATCATTAATTTTAAACAACCTTTTAACCAACACAAAAATATTTTAGAGAAAGATTATATACTAAGCACCACACAAGCATAATATCTTTTCTAAAATATTAGACCATATTGCAGTGCAACAAGCGATATAGACTATATCTCATAACAAAAAAAATCAAATGTTAAAACACCATTAACATAATTTGAATTTTAAGAAAATACAAATAAATCTTTCAAAACTATCAAGTGTCTCAACAAATTTTCAAATAGTTTGTCATTTACACGTCCAGCAAAAGGACTCAATGAAAATGTGTATATCAAGATCCGTTGGAACAATTGCAGCTAATAAAAGTCATATGCATATTTTTAAGTTGTATTACAATAAAATAAAAACGAAAACCATTAATTTTTATAATGCACTAAAAAGGTCAGTGAATAGTAATACCCGCAACTTATTGTTACGATAGTTTGTAGAACTCCCACAATAAGTATAGCCACAATCAATTTGTGCCATTTAGCAACTATTATAATTAACATATATACATACGTCATAAAAAAATAAAAAATACCTATTAAAAATAAAATTTCACCATATTTTAACAAGTATCATCCCAAATCATTATCTTTAGTCTTGCAAACTAAATTCAAACACAATATTCACTCCAACCATTCTAATATTTATTAAACCACACAATCACATTGTCATAATATCTAATCCAATGATAAAATATTTTAATGATTTCCTTAAGATTACTACAAACAAATGATCTTCTTGTGTCCATGGATGATATGCATTCATTAGTTGCATCACCTGTGTTACAATTCAATTTAGGATCATGAGCGATGTTAAATGGTGGGATGCTAAAGGCAAGCCTTGATGAAAATTTACAAAAAATTGGACAAAGTTCCCCCTGTTTTTGGGCCTATAGAATAAAAAATCCTGTCTCAAAAATCAATAACATATCCAACCAATATCGCTAAAAAAAACCATAACATGCATCAACAATATAATAATACTAAATCCATCTCCAAATACGAAAAGAAGTCTAATACAATTTCAAGTTTCCAATAATGAAAAATTACGCATGACACTAGTGAAATGATTAACAACGCGACTCTAAGAGTTCAAAAGAAAAGGGCAGTAGTAAATAAATAACTTCTTGTCCACACAAAGCAATCCCCGTGAACTATAGATTTGTCAACTCGTACACTATAGCTAAAGTCTTGTCGACGTCACCTGTGATCTGTGTAACAAAAAAAAGTGGGGAGTAAATCACTAGCTCAATGAGTAATAACATTTAACTACAACATTTCTAATAAATAAAAGTAAAAACATGTTAATATGATAATTAGAAGATGTCATGAAATAAATATTTTTATAAATGATAACATGAAACACCCCGGAAATCCAATGACCTAAGCTAGAGCCTTACTTTATGATTAATGACTTAAAAATAGTTAAAATGATTTTTCTAGACCTAAACTAATGTAATTAACTTAGTTTGGAAGAGTTAGAGTCTAAACGTCAAGAAACGACCATGACGTCCGGAAACTAGTGAAATTGAACCAGTAGGTGTTCTTAGGCCTTGGGAAGGCTTGGGAGTGTCGTATGATGGTCTAATCTTGTAAAAAAAGTTTTAAATAGGTAAAATAATGTTTTTAAAGTCAAAACATCTGGGTACGACCCCCAAGGACGACCCAAGGGTCCTTGAGGAGGACCCAAGTGTTTGGCCAAAAGCTGTCAAAAACAGCTTGGCCTACAAAGGCCATTGACGAGCCGTCAATTGATCCCCGCCCCGTGGATTGGATTCGTGGATCAGGCCTGCATCAAGAATTGTTTCCTTACAACAGGGAAGACTCAGTCAAGAACCACGAAGGTAGTCCACGCCACGTGAACCCATCCACGGTCCGTGGATGGGCAAGCGTAGGTGCTGCCAACTTTCCAGCCCTCTAGTTTTAGGTTTGTGTTTTGGAGTTTAGTTGATTGATTGATTGATTAAGGGCTTATGAGGTTGTTTAGTTAGTTAGTTAATGACCCTTTTAAACTAAAAAGTCCCTAAACTAAACCATGGAATCGTTTGGCAACTAGACCCCCAAAACAGTCCCCCAAACAGTTCAAGAAAACAGCTTTTTGGAGGTGACCTACGGATGGCCATTGACGCCCCGTCAATCATGAACGTCAGTCCATACTTATTTTTTTTAGAGACCTGCAACATTTACACTCCCATACCCAAACCACGGACCATTAATCAATTGACGGTCCGTGGATGGCCAACGTAGATGCTGCCAGTTTTCAGCTTTTTAGTTATTAGTTGGGAGTTGACTTTCGAGTTAGTTATTTAACTAGGGGTTAATGGGGTTGGTTAGTGAGTTAATTACCTAACTAAACCTAACTATAAGACCCCAACCCCATTAACCTAAGTCATTCTAACTCAACACACTAAATCAAATCATAAAATCTCTCAACTCAAGACTCCATTGAAGAAGGTCAAAGCTTCAAGTAGGGTTCACTCACACCTTCAATTCTGATGCTTGCTTACGTGTCATTCGACCACACAACAAAATGAAATTACTTGGGATTAGTCCATAGTGGCCTGGGAAGGGTTATTTACTCTCAAGAAATATGGAGGGCTTAACATTAAAGGAAGTAGGAAATGGAATGAGGCATCTGCTGGAAAATTATTATGACAATTATCTAGGAAAAAACACATATTATGGGTGAATGAGTGCATGAATTGTATATAAAGCAGGGGATCATTTGGGAACATACACCTCCTCTTGATTGTAGTTCGTATTGGAGGAATCTTAATGAACTCGAGATGAAAATGTGACGTCGGTACAACTAGGAAGTTGACTCTGATCCAGTGGCAACCACTTTAAAAAAATTGTGAAGAGAATTGCTTGTAATATTAGAGCACCATTGGGGGCAAATGATGTAGTACAATCATGGCTTGTAAAGTCTTAGTTTTCTGTAGAGATTGATGAGAAGTATGGTAGATAGAAGTTGGTTAGGATGGTGCTATAAATTAGACTAAACTGGTTGTGGTAGCTAGCTTGATTTGTAATTCTGTTTCGGGTGATTAATGAAAAAATTAGTTACCTAAAAAAATACATGTTGAATTGGTTATGTTAGCTTTAGTTTCTATTGTTGATTTTGCTAACCAGACAATGTGTGATAAGGATAACATTAATTCTACCTTGGGTGGTGGACATGCACTGCTGGTAAGACTGAAAATACTATAATGCTTAAGCACTATTTTGCTTATTTTGGTGGCCTTAAAAGCATTAAAGAGTGGCTGTAGCGACATCAAGTTTTTGGATTCATCAAAAAAAGCTTACAACCACGAGGCAATGCATGTAGAAAAATGTCATGTTCATCTGTTAGAAAACCCCAAGTTAAAATCTAAACACAGTAAAATGAATTTAAACAAGGTAATAACATTAGAATAGTTAACTAATTCACTAAATTAAAGATAAGTAGCAACAAAAAGTGAGGCAAGCCTGCAATTTCGTGTGCTTTGTTTGCAATCAGTCCAAAGATATGGACTCCTACACAGAAAGAGAACAACCTGAAGCTATTACAAAGGTAGAAAGGAGGGCTATCTCTAAAGTAAAAAACTAATTTCGGGGAAAAATGATTTTTCTTTTGAATACATAAAAGAATAGTAGGGAATGGTAAAAAAACATAGAAAAAGATAAAATAATGAAATTTAAGTTATTGGTAAGCTACTCGACTTTAATCGCCTATGACCTTCAAATACGATAAATAATTTTCAATAAAATAATTTTTTTTGTAGTGATAAGGCCGTTACTTTGATAGTAGTCAAAGAAGAAATACATAATTTAGAAGGTCTATTAATAAGTAATTGGCCTTACTCTTATGAGGTTACATCACAAGCCAATGTCGTCACCATCAAATGTGCTATCAACTTCATCATCATTGGTACTATTATTACCTTCATTCTCCTCATGATCACTGATGCACTCTATTATAGTGTCATCCTCTTGGTTACAGTCATCGTCACTATAATCAATTTCAACTGCATGTTGTGTTTGAGCCTCCAATTCAATTACATTTGCATCCAAGGTAACCGAATCAATATCACCTCTATGTAGTTGACACAGTATTTCCACCGAATCATTGACAATTGAATTATTTTCAAGTGAAATATCTTGATACACTTCATCATTTGCAATATGCAACTCATCACTTTCTGCCTTTGAATTTTCCTTCTCTGGCACATCATATAAGTGTCTATCTTGAAATTTGAGCACAATTCGCCAATTTTCCCCCAATTTTGGGTCATCTATATAGAAAACTTGTTTTGCTTGAGTAGCTAGTACAAAAGAGTCTTGTTCATACCAAAACCTTTTAACACAAATACTCGTAAAATTATTATCTTTTCGCATCCCTGTTTTCTTGCGAAGATCAAACCACTTGCATTTAAATAGGAGAACTCGATTTTCCTCAACATACTCTAACTCAAGGATGTCAACTATAATACCATAAAAGTCAATCACCTCATTTTCATGGTAGCCTGCAACTACTATACCACAGTTTTGACTTTTACGTAATTCATCGCATCGTTGAACATGATACCTGACACCATTTACAATACAACCAGTATGTGTTCTTCCACGCACATCAGGTCCCATTGCCAAAGGATATAATTTTTGGATAGGCATTGACTTTTCCTTATTATATAATAGCATAATCTACAATAAAAATTGTGGTCAATTAATAAAGAAATAAGTAATAATTTAAACAGAATAACATGAATATTTATCTTAAAATCACTTACTTTTCTTTTGAACCATAAAGGAAATTGTTCTCGGTGTTTATCATCGATATTCACAATAGCTTGTTTCAATAACTCTTCTCTATGCTCTCTACATGTAATAAATAAATAAATTTAAAATAATTTAAAATATAAAAATATCAACCCAGATAAATAGAAAAAGTACTTACTGAAGAAAAGATTCTGCTTCTTCGCAATTATTAAACACATACCATCGAGCCATATCAAAATCTTTCTTTGGTATGACATCATATATTCCATCTCTAAATGGTCTAGAATTCTTTGAAAATATGTCTAGAACATGTTCATATTTGCTGCTAGATCCATCATCATTTCGATGTTCACGATTAAATCTAGTCTCATTATCAGTAAGATACATAGAACAAAATGTCAAACATTCATCAATAATATAGCCTTCTGCAATAGAACCTTCTGGACGTGCCTTGTTTCGTACGTAACACTTAAACTTGCACAAGAACCTCTCAATTTTGTACATCCAATGATATTGTACTGGTCCTCCATACATAGCCTCTCGAGGTAAATGCACAGCCAAATGTACCATAACATCAAAAAAAAGCTGGCGGAAAGATCATCTCAAGCTTACATAATATAATAATTATATCCCTTTCAAGTTGTTCTAAGTCATCTTTTCTCAATGTCTTACAACATAAACGTTGGAAGAAATGACCTAACTCAATTACATTGGTGGTCTTATATTTGTTTTTGGTGATTGCAGTTCTATGGTCATCCCTGAGCAAGGTAGAGCTACTAAGGAACAAGTTTTTTTCTCCGTGGCAACCTATGGAGGTATTATTGGACACACTTAAATTTAATATTTGTGGTCCTGCAACTCCCATTAGATCACAGAACTATAGTGATTTTGGTCTTTCTAATATCTCAGATTGAGTTTCGCGCTGACTCACTCCATCCTGCCCCTCTGCCTCGCCTTTACTCGCCCAATCCTACGCCTCTCTGCCTTGCCTCGCCCTTCCACGCCCCACCTCTCCTTGCCTCTCCCTGCCCCCGTCCTACCCTATTTTAACTCATACTTATGAAAAATCAATTCATAAATCAGAAATCAATAATCTGATGCTTAGAATCAAACATAGAGGAAAAGTCCAACAAAGTATGAGGAGAGAATTAAATTGAAGTAAAAGAAAGACTTACCATAAAGGTTCGATGGCCACGAATGCTAGAAAACAAAGAGCAAAAGCTGAGTATCCAACAATGGTTGTAGTGACTATTTTGATTTTGAGAGGAACAAAGGAGAAGAGGCAGCAGACTCTTGGGAAACAAATCCTTAATTAAATAAAACCCTCTTCCTATTTAATCCTATTTAAGTCCTTAATACTACCAAATCAATACATAATCTCCACGTAGGCAATGGTGAAAATTATTTTGTCTTGTACAACATTACCCTTATTTTACACCATCATGTTTTATTTGTACCCCTCATTTGTGTATTTCTTACATACTTTCTCACATGTGTATTTGGTAAATATTGCAAAGTTTGAGCATAATTTCAATTGTACAAAAACAATAGAATTGATATACTTCTAGCGTGTGGGCCCCAATTACAAGCTTTTGAAATTTCAATTTCCTTTTTGTGTTCATTCAGATATCTGATTTCTGTTAGGTAATACGGTAGTATTACTCCATTTCCATTTTATTGGTGTATATTGCGTTAATAAATATTCTCCTTAAAATGATATTTATTAATTTGATTTTTGAATTTAGTTATTTAAAATTAAAAATATATCAATTATATTAAAATATTTTAGTTTTGTGACCTTAAATATATTATGTAAAAATTTATATTAAAAAGTTGCTATAAAAAGAAAATGTCAATCCTTTTAAACCAGATTAAAAAGAAAAACATGTCAAATATATTGAAATGAAATAAGTGATATTTAATTTATTAATTTTATTTTAAAATTTTAATTTTAATAACTAATATTTTATATAGCTTTCTAGCGATAAAGATAATATTGCAAAAATAATTTACTTTATGTAGATAATTGAATTTTTACGTGACCACAAAATAGGTGTGATTTAATTTGAGATATAACTATAGTAGTGAAAATAGATTTATCATTTTTTAGGTGTAAATGCATTTCTTCTATGGTGAGTACTTATGACTCTTTAAATGTCAACCCTTTTTATTATTGTGCAAAATTTTACTATTTTCTCTGTTTCAATTTATGTAACACATTTCATTTTTCGAGAGTCAAAATAATTTAAATTTGACAGGTAATTTGCTCATGGAATCTTCAAAAAAATTAAAATTAAAATTTATATATTCATAAACACCTTAAAAAGTATTACGAGACACAATAATTGACAATTCAAAATATTTAAAAGACATGAAAAATTTACGTTCAAAGATAGACTTGTTTGAATTTCAAAAACTGAAATGTGTCAGAAAAATTGAAATAGAGGGAATATATTTTATGGAACAATTAACTATATAATGATTATGGATATGAAGAGGATACATAGACGAAAAATACTCATTCTGTTCTTTATTTTATGTCATCCTATTTTTAAATAATTGATTCATAATACTTGTTATTTCATAAAATAAATGCATAAATTACAAAATTCTTCCTATAAGTAGAGGAAGGAGAGAACTTTTTTGTTAACAACTCTTTAATTTCAACTTGTCAAATGAAATGTTTAAGATCAAAAGATTAAAAATATTTTGAAATATTTGATATATTTTTAATTTCGGACCATAAATTTTAATAGTCTTGTTTTATTTTTTCAAATCCTATGTTAAATTAAAATACAATAAACAAATTAAAATAGAAAAATTGATAAAATCATCCTTAAATTAGTTTATTTTCTTATTTTGAAATGGACAAAAGAATTAATAATTCTACGGGTATACCAAATATAGGCTCAAAAGTATATTATCAAAATATACCCTAGGTAAGTGCAAGAACCTCTTCATCTCCTTTCTCCTCCCCAAAATAAGTCACTGCCTCAAGCACATTCAGCTAAGACTGGCTTTCTCATCATGCATTCAGACAACTCCTGATGCTGTAACCTCAAGAGCATTCAACTAAAGCCATCTCGATGTATCTTTGTCAAGCTTAATAGTAGTTCTGTATTGGAACCCCAAAAAATCTTAAAAGGGGTTTTCCTGTCTACAATGTTATAAATAATTTTGGCACCTTTTATGCCATTACTACTCCCTTTCACAATTGTCTGAAAGCATATTTGATATGAAGCATACCAGCAAGCATGTCATTTGTGGAGGAGACGAGAACCAGAATAATTTTCTACATCAATGGCATCTATGTCAAACTGATATTTTTGGGCTTTTTAACACCTTCAATCTATGGTAACTAGATTTATGGATCAAAAACTTGAAGATAAAAAAGGCTAGTAACCTTGGTCTATTTGAGACTTCTCTTTCAGACCTATTTCGATACAAGATGCAAAAGCAAATGGAACCAACAATCTTGCAACATGGAAGACAAAAAATTTCATGCTCATGCATTTACAAGATCCATGGTTTTGAGTTTTAGCTGAAGGAGGTGAAACTATTAACCCAATATGTAAGACACCAATTTTATGTTTCTTTATGTCTTCCGTAATATTTTTTAGAAATAAAATTGTTGGACATTTTTCTGTGCAATTTTATTTTCTGAAATAATATGGATATTTATGCCATTTTGTGTATGCAAATTTATTTTTTAAATATTAGATGAAAGTAGAGATAAATATTAGATTTAAAAGAAAATTGATCACCCACTTCTCCACTTCCTAAGTTTCTGGGTTAATAGGTAGCACCACTTCCTCCTCCAGAAAGCAGAAAAATGGAAAAGAAACTGTCTTTTGGCGCTTAACTTTTTTAGGTTTTTGGCTCCAAAACAATTTCAGGACAACCACTATATATATGAGAAAAAAACGAAAAAGTTTTATCTTTGCAAAGTGAAGCAAAAATTTTGAACCTGAACATGAAGACGAGGTATGTATCACTCCCCTTATTTTATGTTTGAACAAAATTAAACAGATAGTTATATGACGTAGAAGATTTGTTCATTGATTATTTGTTTCATATACATTGATATTGCTTTACTATTGTGTCCGACAATCAATCAGAAGATAAAAAAGTCAATTATAAGTTTCTGAATTAGAAACACCCTATTTACTTAGTATTTTACATTTTGTGTGGTGTGCATATTTACTATTGGTGTGTGACACATACTATTGAAGCATAACATTTTTCAAGGCATATGTTGAAACAACTTCTCTGTTTTGTTCATATATTGATGTTTTCCCTCGATTGTTTTAGGGAAGAGAGGATGGATTGTAGTGAAAACATGGTATGAAAGTCTATAAAGTGAAACTTGCTTCTTGAACTTGGAATGTAGAATTAGGATATGAAATGAAACCTTGGATTTGAATGAACTAAACCAAAATCATTTTAGATGAATATTCTGTGGGACAATTAATTTTTTTACTGAAACTAATAGACATTTCTTCACGGGGCTTGGTATTTATAAGATCTACAACCTCTACTTAACACCTTAGCTTATATAAGTTCTCAGAAAAGTTATTGTGCCTTTAAATTTGGACATTTCTTGCACACACACACACACACACACACACACACACATATATATATATATATATTCTATATGTTATACTAGTTCTTTAATCTGCTAGTTTTTTTTTGGTAAAAAAATAGTTTTATTTATTACCAGTAGGAATTACAAAATCTGAAAAGGAAATAAATCTATAAGTTCGTCAACAAGAATATCTTACAGAGTTCATGGCCTTCTTTCCATACTTGCATTTAGATGCCTTCTTTGACAAACCTCTTCTATGATAGTCTTGATACCAGTGTTGCGCCTCTAGCTCTTTCTTGGAATACCCTCAAGTTTTTTCCTTCCAAATATGGTATACACATCTAACATCTATCATTATGAAGATTACTGCATTTGGGCTCTTCCTTTCCTTTGTAGTCATCCAAGCAAGTTCTTGTTGCAAGTCTTTAGGATTACAGATAAGTTCTTTCTAGGTCAACACCAGCATAGCAACAAAGTCATTCAAAATAGAAGTGGCTAATACTATCCAAAGTAGTAGCACATAAAGGACATTCAAAAATTATGTGAATCCCCATCTATCAAGTTTGTCCCTTGTAGCCAATCTTTCTAACGCTGCTACTCTAAATATAAAGAGCCATTTTGGTGCTCTCAAGTTATGGCATACTAGTCTTCTCCATGGGACTCTATGAAAAGGTCCTGATATTTCCCTATATAGCTTCTGAATGAATTTTTTTTTTGCATAGAAAGATAGTGATCATAGTCGTAGCCTGCCGATCCAAAGGAATTTTTTCGTTTATATTCTAGTGATGCTTCAATAGTTCAATTAATATTAGAAAGAACAGTGAAATCTTATTAATAAATAATGTGAGTGAGACTTTCCAGATTGATGATTTATGAAATTTTTAGATTTTTCTTTAGTTGTCAACGGTTGGTGCTTTTATATTAACTAATTTTGTTAAACTAATGGATTTTATGTCTTATGGACATTCTAACATTACTTATTGTGTTTTGATAGTATTCTGCCAATCAATGGCACCAGGTGGACGTGTCTTTAAGCAAACTACACTTACAGGGAAAACTATTCAAGATACTCAATCACTGGATGAATTAAATAACCCTACTCCTCTTGTTAATATAGGTAATACATTTTATTATATTGATTAAGATTAAATTATTTAGTTATTGGTCAAGTTGAACATTTTACTAAATGGATAGGTATTGTGATCTACACCTTTGGAACTCAATGATATTTATGTAATATGTGAAGCTTATAATCAATAGACATGATATGAATGATAAAAAAAATGTTCTTAGCTCTTGTATATTCTCTTTGTTTTTGTCAATGATTTTTTCTGCCTTAACTGTCTGTTTATATACAACAAAAAAGAAATTTTTTTAGTTGTTTCAGTCTTCATACCTTTCTTCCATACATGTAATATTTTTTAGATTTTAGGTGGTACTTTGAACTGTCTTCAATTTTTTTCATCTACTAGAATCAAGAATGGTCGTGGCAGGACTAGGACTAGAGGTAAAGGTCTTGAAAAAATGAAGAAGGCTATGGGAAGTAAGATGAAAATAGATATCCCAATTGGTAAAGGAAGGACAACTAAACCAGTTCAATCGGCAAAATTATCCAATGAGTTGGGGATAATTGCTCGAAATTTTATTTCGCTTCCAAACAAGTGGAAGGAACTCACAAGAGAGGACAGAGATGCAACACTAATTAGATGTCATGTAAGAATTCTATACTCTTATAAATTTATACTTGGTTGTGATTATATTTAGTTTCATTTATAATTCTCATATGCATGAAATGACTAAAGAGTTTACAAAGTCCAAAAGACTGACATAAGAGTCTAAGGGGGATAAACTATCCTAACTATATTAAGTTAAAATATTGAAGTTGATATTCCATCAAAGCACCTTATGTTTCTGTCCTTCCACACACACCAAAAAATACAAGTAGGAATCATTTTTTAAACTTGTTTGATGGATTTATCAACTTTCCAAGAGTTTCAACTAATGTAGGCATCCTTAAACTAGCAGTCATGACCCAACTAAAATAAAAAATAGCAACAAATAAATTTAAAAAATCAACAGTCTGTTAGTCTCAGAAGCTTGTTGGCACGTAAAGCATCTATCGACTTTTGTCATGCCCCTTCTCCTAAGGTTGTCCTGAGTGACACTGCCCTCATGAGATGAAGTATTTGACCTTGGGAGGGGCTTTGGTATGCCAAATAAGCTTCTAAGGCCACTTCTCTATCATATAACTGTGAGGACATCATAACGAATACCATTCTTTCATTGTGTATTGTCCATTTGTCATCATACACCATTGGATTCTATATGGGTTGTGATCATTAAGGTAGCAACAATCTAGATTGGATAGTAATTGTAGCAAACTATCTAGTTCCCGGTCTTGGAAATTCAATTTTGAACAATGGTGCCCTGGCATTATTTTTCTGTTCTTGGAGATAATAGTGTCTGAATTAAAGTCTATTGAGAAGAGAGTAGGAAAGTTACTTTGTAGAGTAGTGTTCCTTGACCATTTTTCCTTCCATTTTTTTTTTGAGAATTAGTACTATTTTATTCTTCAGCATTAGGACTGCTGGTTACCACCAAAAACATGTTACAAGGGAGTGAGATTCAAATCTAAACTTTACAAAGTACCTAGGAAATCAACCAACTCCTCTACTTTACAGTTTTGTTTACACCATTTTAATGTGAATGTCATTATCTTATTTTGTAGCTGCATTGCTGGTTAATAAATATCCTATAGCTTTGCTATGCTCTTCTATGGACCAACACCATATGGAGATATGAATACATTAGTGGACCAATGTGATAGTATTTTAGGTTTTGCGAAAACCACTTATTTCCAGAGAGCACCCGTCTTCATTGTTGAACCTCCATATCCTTTTCATTAGGAGGGCTCTATTATGTCCTGCTATGTTTCTGATACCTAAGCTTCCAAGATATTCAGAAAGAGTGATGTGGAGCCACATGATATGATGAAATTTTTGATTTTTTCTATTTCCTTTTCATAGAAAGTCTCTCCTTAACTTATCAAATCGTAACATTACCTCGCTGGGAATAGGAAACAGTGACTTTAGGTATGTAGATAGGCTGTTAAGAGCAATGTTTATCAGTGCAAAGAGTTGTTTTGAGCTGCAATCTATGCCTTTCTAAGGAAACTTCACTTTGAAGATAATTAGTATGTTAGTAGCTTTGATGATTATTATTTTAATATGAAAGGGATTTTGATCGTTTTGTATGTTTCTTCAAAAACAAATAATTAGGAGAGGTTTGAGATTAATTTGGACGAGCATTACGTGAAAGATAGCTGTGAGGATATTCTGAAAAACAGAAGCCGACAATGGCGCTACAAGTTAAAACAATTGTTTGAAAGTGCACGCTCAGAGGAAGAAGCTCGTAAAATTGCAGTGCCAGAGTTGACCCCAGAAAATTGGAATAGACTTTGTGACATGTGGATCGATCCAAAACATAAGGTAATTTAAATTCATGTTAATCTTGTTATTATTAAAGTTATGATATTTATATTTTCTTTGTAGAAACGATGCGACATAAACAAGGTCAATCGAACTAAACTTAAATCTAATCATTTCATGGGATCAAAAGCATTTGTAGCGGCTCGTGCTGAACTTGTAAGTTATACTGTTTTTATTTTTTTTTACTAATAAAACTTCAATACTATTTCAATTGTTTTTCTTATTTCACAGGGTGAAAATGAGCCTGAAGTATGGCTTTAATCTACTTATGAAGAGTAAGAAAGGATGGTCATCTTTAGAGGCTGAGACTCACTATGTAAGGATGGTTATCCAACACATTTGTTCGATTAATGTTCTTCTGAAGTTGTGTCTTCTCCTTTAAATAGTATTTATATTTTTATGCAGAACAACATGAAAGATATGATTGACTTAAGTTGATAGTTCCTTGTCAATATTTAGTAGGTCAATAGTGACACCTAGAAATGATAAATCTGAATAGGGTGACTTCAAGATATGCTTAGTGTGTGTGGTATTATGGGATGCCCCACATGCATTGCACAAGTGTACCTTGAGATTACTTAGGAGTGTAGTGCTCTTATGACATGAAAACCTAGGTCTTGACTATGAAGGTGGACTATGACCAAGAATGACCAAAGAGAGGTACTTAACTTGGATAGTATTATGGGATGCTATCTTTGCCTTGCACAAGTATTCTTGGAGGTGGCTTGTGAAGTTGTTCACTTGTAGTATGAAAGACTAACGGTTGAAAGATGTAATTATGAAGGTTTAGTTAAGGCTATGCTATAAGTATGATTTAGCTCTTATGTTCATATAAATTGTATTATATTTAGTTGTGATGTTATGATACTTTATTGAAGTTTATGTTATTGTCTCTCATGCTTATGTTTTATGTTGACTAACCATTTGAGATGCTTTATGATGTTATGTTAGGTTTCATACTTGGTATATTTTGTACTAACGCATATTGCCTACATTC
>JAJOOS010016852.1:0-11398 GCA_029582725.1 Solanum chiquidenum
GGTATTGGCTGGTAACATCACATGTTGCTTTCGAAACCATGCAAGCTACATCTTACAAACTTACATCATTAACTATAATTTCAAATGACCAGATCACTATTTCTCCTTCATTCCGTTCCCTAGCCTCCTTCTTTCCCAACCAAGATCTGCTAATTCATGTCCTACTGACTTAGGCTGCTAGAATTCACGGCAGAAGCAATATCATAATCAATGGACAATGGGACAATTGTATGCCAATTTGAACTTCTACAAGGTAAGGTTAATAATAATTCACAATTAACATAACATACTGAACTACTTGACTACCACAAATCACTAAAAGGAAAAAGAAGAAAAGCTACTGCATGAGAGTGCTTCATGTAAAATTCTGGACAAGGTTAAAGGAGAGTAAAATTCTGGAGTTGCGAAGAGACCGAGGTTATCAGGAAACCAAAGATCTTTCATCTTCATTAGAGTGCTTCATGTAGCTTACCCCGTCAACTGACAAGCATCAAGATTGATGACTCTTTTCAACTTGTAAGATTTGTATATTCCATGTGTAAGGAGATGTAAGCAAGAAAGGAGTTGTAAGGGGTGGGAAAAAGGAAAAACACCATTTTGCAGACCCTATCAATTGTTACTCGTATTTTGTCCTTAATGTAAAAGTCACTCTGACTTTCATATATTGTAGCAACTAGCAAGAAACAGTTGGTTCTAGAATTTTTGAATTACAAATGCTGAAAGGAAAGAGAGAAGAAATAGCAGCAGGAATGAGATACTGAAATATAACCTATTAATTGCATGATATGCAAGTACATTTATATGCAATCTAGGGCCACACTGCCACAGATAACAGCTTTAATGCAACACCAGCAGAAAAATTGAGATGAACCAAGGACCATCCTTAACATTACATTTGCTTACCAGTTAGTTTGAAGAATTTCATTCCTAAGCCTCGTGAGGGAGGCAATACTTAACCTTGGAATAATATCATCCTGCATCACAAAACATAGTGAAATTCCAGCAGTCAATTCAATATGTGATTCAATAAGAACCTAGTTGGGAAACATAGTAAAAGTTAATAAAAACAAAAATCTGAGAAAAGTATTCTGCTATTGATTCATTATTAAAATATCTTAAGAAGGAAGAAAAAAAAATAGACTGTATGGATCGGTTACTGACCTGCATTACCACTGTTGTGACATATTCAGAGCATCTTTCGGCAAGTTCTCTAGAAACACATGGCGGCGTAGCATATCCAACTGCTGACACAATATCAGGACTGAAACCAAGTTCTCGGGCCGACATATTTCGAAGCATGATAGCCAGCAATGAAGCTGTTGCACCTCCAAGGGAATGACCAACAAGCCTTAACCTAAATCCCTGTGGATGAATTAGTCATGCTAAATGGGGATATAAAAGAGGTTTACATACACATGAAAACTAGTCCAAGATTTTTCTTTTTGGTTTTTCTTTCCTCCTTGGTAGGTCAATATAAAGAAAACAAATTGCAAATGAAAAGATGTCCACCTTGTGTTTCTCAAGACAGTTCCTAATGGTGCCCATCTCATGAATAAGGAACCAACGGGCAGCCTCAGAAGTTCCGAAGTGAGTGGAGTAACCCTCGAGCGTGATTTCTTCATGACTTGAAGAAACGATGTCAGTTATAAGATCATATACTGTATGAGTTCCACGTATTCCAAGAATTACAAGTTTTTTCCGCTTGTCAATTCCTATATAATATCCAGGCCTCAACACACTGGAATTTTTTATGAATTTGACAACATTACTTTCCCGGAGCATACAATTCCTTGCAAGTGCTGCAGTGCAATCTTTATAAGAACCCTTAGCCAGTTCAGTGTGGTAGATGAGATCTTGAACCTAATCAGAAAGACTTATCTTGTTAGAGTCACGAATAGCAATACAAAAAAGTTCAATTTTGAGAAGGCAGGCTTAGTCAGAATTCAAACGCTTAATAAGGTTCTAGTATTTACTATCAAATCAGAGTATATCTGTTCACCCGTAACATCCTCAATAGGACTGGTGGATGCTTGCTGAAGATATATTAGATATAGGCCTATGGTAAGATCAGTGAGACTCCAATCCTGAAGTCCCAATTTACTACGTTGAATGCTGGCAAATATCTCTGCAAGAGATTTATTGGTCGGTGGAAGTTTATCTCCATTTCCATTTCCTGCAAAGAATTAAATCAGCCTTCACAACTGGAGCTAGTTTTGGTAAGACGCAAAAGCATTCCTACTAAACTTGAGATCGAATTTGAACTAGAGTACAGATTAAACCAATTACTTGAAATCTATCGTGAACTTTTAAATCATTTTTCAAATTATCAATATGATCCTAAGGACCTGGAATTACTTTTCTTTAAATCAGCCTTCATAACTGGAGCTAGTTTTGGTAAGACGCAAAAGCATTCCTCCTAAACTTGAGATCGAATTTGAACTAGAGTACAGATCGAAGGGTCTGCATGTCAGCTGACTGGTTTCCAGAACTTAAAGCAAGATGTGAATTCATTTTAATTTAGTATCCATGCCAAGTTGATTGAATCCATTTGTTTTAGATCGATAAATACAATTGCAACCACAGTGTTAAAAGCGACATATGAATTCTAAACATCCTATACGTAGGAGGTCAAACAACAAGTAGAAACCACAGCAAAAATCGATTTATATTAAATATTCACAGCAACAAACTAGTTGAGAAATGTCCTAGTTCATTATAAATGTCACAAGTATGACATTGGCGGTTCGCCCTTTGCAACATGACATTGTTCTGTAGGTCCAAACTCTCGAAGCTACTATAGGAATGGAGCATCATAGAGAAACATCAATGCCTTGTAATAGTGGAGGTTAAACGAACCTGTTGACAAAGCCCATCTGCAGAGTTGGACCGCAGGTTCAACAGCTTTAGAGAGCCAAGCAAGCTCTAGTTTCCACTTATTATCATGAAAATCGCCATTGTCAATATCATATTTACTGCTCCCTGGACCATGGCTTATGCTCTTCTCTTCAGGCTTATGACCATCTGTGTTTGAATAATTTGATTGACACCGGTTAAGAATGTTGTAGACAGATCTCTGGTTGGAGACATGTTTCCTTGAGATACCAATACTGAATTCTGCCAGATACAATTACAATTATCTTAATAATGATTCGAAAGATTAGATATTCTAAATTAAAAGAACAAACAATAAAATACCAACAGATCATTTATCCAGCACATATAACTAGTTTTCGCTTCTGTAACCTTTTGTTGAGATTATGTAAATAAACAATGTAACTAATTAATTGAATGTATTTGAATAGTTAGTTATAGGAGTTAGTTACAAGTTAGTTAGAAAAGGAATCTTAGTTAGTTAGACTTCTTTGTACTATGTGTATATATACAGCACTTCATACAGATTGAATGAATAAGATCAATAATTCATTCTCACAAATACTCTCTAAGCTTTCTTCACTCCATTAATGGAGGTTCTCAACACCTTTTCACTTACCCACAAGCCTCCCGATTCAACTGTGTACATACTATATAAGTGTCATTTTCTGTTTCTAACGATAGAATAAAAAAAGAGTAGATAAGTATCTAATCAAAATTTTGCTTCGGACCGTGGATTTTATTCTTATGCATAACAGTACAAATGTCAATCTTTCTTCCCTAATTCATTTTGTTTTGGTTAACAGGGGTACCCCATTCTATCCGAAACAGCCTCTCTACCTTGTAGAAGTAAGGTCTGCATACACACTACCCTCCCTAGACCCCACTTGTGGGGATTACACTGGGTATATTGTTGTTATCTGGTCGCAAACCACACAGAAGAGGTAAATCGCACTAGGCAAAGTGTGTGGGGATGAGCTCAAGCCAAAGGCCAACCCCCTACTGTCTTTCTTCCCCAATTCTTTTATCAGCTGATTTATCAACCAAACAAGCAATCAATCAATAACTACACCACTACCTGTCGCTAGTGTCAGATATGTGAACCCTATATATCCATTCAGCTCTATTTCAGCCATCGAAGATCATAGAATTCAGAAAATGAACAAAAAAAGATATTTTTTTTCTTGTCATTCTCAATCCCATAAATTGACGCAGCTGCCATTAGATGTTAGGTTTAGGAGAGGAGGAAATGCAGAGAGTTGAACTTCAGAAACTCAAAGAAAAACAAAAATTGGAAACATAAGGGGTAGTTAAACTGACCTATGTTGTTGAGAAAACGCTTCAGAGATCGATTAGCCATCAATTTCAATGCACCCACAATAACAGCCTCATCCAAAAGTGCGAGAATGAAGAAAAAGAAGATATCTTTGTACTCAAAAATGGAACTTTGCTCCAAATGGAATAAAATTGAGGGGCAATGTAAGAATATGAGAGTAATTTTATATAAAATTGGGATCATAGGCGGTGGAGTATCGACGCTGCACTGGGGTGCGGCAAATTGGGGCGGATGGTCAAAAATTGGTACCCGAAATTTTTTTCTTATTCAAAACTCGAATAATGAAGGTTGAAAACCTATTTCTTTTTGTACTTGAAAACTGAAATTTCTCATAAGATTCTCGTTTAATAGTAATAACGTATTTAAATATGTTTTAGAGAAATTTTCAAATATATAGTGGCATGTTTAGGATTAAAGTTTCTAAATATATTTTGGTGTAGATAAAGAATTTAGTTCTGTTATTTATTAGATTCATGGTAAGTTAAATATTTATTAAATGAAATTAGTAGTAGTAATACTATATTACATTTAGGTGGCATTTGGTTTGGAGTAGGGGAAGAATTACTGTTATTATGTGATTAGCAGACTAGGAATTTAAGGAATTACTGTTATAGCTATGTGGTATAGTGGAGTACTCCAACTTCATTATTCGAGTTTTGAAGATGAAAAAATATTACCTGGGTAAATTAGTTTCGCTTGCTTTCTTTAGCATTTTCAGAAATGGCAAGTCAACCTCCACATGGGGAATGTTGTTTGTTCATAAATTTCAACTGATCAGCTACCAGTTTGAAGGGAAAACAAAAAAAAGAAGTAAATCCAGTCTTACATCCTAAATTTATTTTCATGGCGGATTATGAGTGGAGGAATCTGGATCCACAAAAGCAGGTGTAAAAGGGCCTGTAGATTCTGGTATCACAAAGATACCAAGATTCTTCATTTATCCTTCACCCCTCTCTGAGAATGTTCAGATTCAGCTGAAAGTCCCTACTCCCTATTGTAAATTTGCAGGGCATTGAAATCATATAGCATAAGATTTAGTGTACCGGGCTGCCCTTTGTTTTAGCATTAGAAGGAATTTGAGCCAAGCAGAATTGAATAGATATAGATATTTTATATAGCATGCCCTAGTAGTTCCTATGTTTTTAGCAGTGGTACTTTTTATTGTTATTGTGTGATTTGCCTCACTTGTGCGATAACATTGGGTATGTTGTTGTTGTGTACTAATATTAATTTGAGATGGGAGCAATATGAGTAGTGAAGATTCTTATAGCAGACCCCAAGTTACTTGGGACCGAGATACAGTTGTTGTCGATCCTTAGTGGTTTGCGATTGAAGTGTCCTTTTGTCTTGACACCAGAATGGCCAAATGATACTGTCATACACACCTGAATTTTCTTCGCCCTATAAGTCATCTCATTGATCATATAACTACAAGTGAATGATATGTATCCACCTTTGCCTGAGCCAGAACTGACCTTAATTAGGCACAATCAACCACTGGGATTCGACCTTTCTAACAATGTTAGTTCAGGATTCTTGTGGTGGCCTCCAGGTTCTTTATCAAAATATCATTGGGTCGATGTGCCTCCTCCTATATAGTAGTAGTAGTAAACATTGGTGACCTTATGTAGGTAATTTTCTGTGACTACTGTCATTTCCATTTGCAAGTATTTAGAGCTGAGTAACAATATTTCGAAATGTTGCAGCTTATGATCACTAACGACCTGTTGGATCAAAATTGGTTCTCCTTCTTGCATATCTCTTCATGTACACGAAAGCAGAGGTCTTATGGACTCCTTAACCATTGCTGAATGCTGATGCAGGTTTTGATACAGGTAACTCATACACTAGTACATTTTCTTTTCTTATTTCTTATCATATGGTCGCTTAAATGTAACAGTCTGTGAGTATTCTTATAGTCGAGCCCAGCTTTCTGGCCGGGGTTTGAGTTATATCGGTGGTTGTTGTAGTTTCAGTATCCAACGACACAATTTGGCTTTACACATTGCTTAGCACCTTAATTGTGAGACAGTAATTACTAAATTTTCATGATCTGGAAATGAATCCAGTATTATATAATCCTTTTTTTAATATTTCTCCTGACCTTCGGAGGGTTTGGCCTAGTGGTAAAGAGCGCAACAAATGATGGGTGGGCTAGGTGTACGTCATGGATTTAACAAATAAATGTCTCACTTATCAAACAAAAAAAATGGGGGTGGCAAGTAGAAACAAACTTGTAGTGTATTCCTTGTAATGGAATCTGATTCCTTTCAATTATGTTTGATTAGTTGAAATAAGGCAATTTGGCAACAAAATTCCAAACATGCAAACATCAAATCCTTTAATAATAGAATAAATATGACAACATCTCTTTCAATCTTACATCAAAGCCATAATTTAATTTTATTATCTAGACAGACAACTTTTCCTATTAATTTTGTATAATATGATCATAGACTAGTGTGAACTATTAGAAACTGTACGTACAACATCTAATTGATCATATGGAAATTAATAATTTTGTGTCAAGCTGGTGCAAAAATGTTAAAACTTTGCCTGAAAGTTACATATTCCCAGAAGATCAAAGACCTGGAGAACCTATAGTTCCTTTAAGTGGTAGCAGTCCAATTATAGACTTGACTATTCATGAACATGACCAAGCTCAGCAAATAATTAAAGCCAGTCAGGATTTTGGCTATTTTCAGGTTTTCTAATTTCCTCTCTTCTCCATGTTTTTTTCTCTGGAGTTTAAGCTTTGTACACTGAAAAATAAGGCATGCATGTTACCTGTTATAACTGGTTAAATTATACTGATATCGTAAAAGTTACTTATAACATATTTGTTGCTTTTGTGAAAAACAGGTGATCAACCATGGGATTTCAGAAACATTATTGGAAGATACAGTAGATGTGTTGAACGAATTTTTTAACATGCCAGCTAAGGAGAAAGCAAAGTACTGCTCAGTTGACCCAAATAGCAAATGCAAACTCTACACAAGCACTATTAATTATTCCAATGAAGATAAACATTATTGGAGAGATGCTTTAGCACATCATTGTCATCCTCTCCAACATTGCTTGCCTTTTTGGCCAGAAAAACCAACTCGTTATCGGTAATTTCTTCTATCCCTTTTTTTTTTGTTGGTCAAGTTTATCGTCTCTCTACCTTAGATTACAGTTTAAAATTACATATTTCTTGTTAATGTTGCCTATTTTGGGGCTCCAACTAATCTAGATTCATGTCACATAAGGGCTTGAATCCAAGACTTCTGTAACTACTGAATCGTATCTATCCTATCACAACCCTTGGTGACACGAGAGAAGATAACATAGGGTAATTTTAAAGCAATAGCTCAAATAGAGGGACAAATTTCACCTCGTTATATTTGGTTGACCAATTTTATGTGGCAATTAATATATTTATACTTAATTTGTTTCCTAAATACAAATTTCAGAGAAGTGATTAGTGCGTATTCAATTGAAACAAGGAAGCTAATCACAAAGATTTCAGATGTGATTAGTGAAGGATTAGGACTTGAAAAGGGGTATTTTGGAGGTGAATTAAGCAAAGTTCAAATGCTATTAGTGAACTATTATCCTCCATGTCCTGACCCAAATTTGGCCCTTGGAATGCATAGCCATTGTGACCCAAATTTGTTTACAATTTTGCTTCAAGACAATGTTCATGGCCTACAAATCTTCAAGGATGGAAAATGGATTGCTGTTGAACCTATTCCTAATGCATTTGTGGTCATCATTGGTTGCCAATTACAGGTAAATGTTCATGTTATAATTATATGCGTTGGAATGTATCGTTTGCTTTAAATTTTATTGTAACGGTAGATAACTTGTCTTATTTTTCAGATTATCAGTAACAATAAGCTAAAAAGTGTGATTCATCGAGCAGTGACAAATTCAAAAGAAACTCGAATTTGTGTTGGTAATTTTGTGATTCCTTCTTCAGATTGTCACATTGAACCTGCAAGTGATTTGGTTAAAAACACAACAAATATTCCAGCATACAAGCCTTATCAGTACAAAGAGTTCTTGCACACCTATGCAATAAACCATGGAGATTTCGAAGCTGTACTTCAGTCTTACAAGCTCTAATTAAGCTTAATTTTGTGTGTGTGTGTGTGTGTGACTATATATATATATATATATATCGTTTGCAATAAAATATATTTTTACACAATGTATATGTTACTCTTGCTTATATATATATGACTATTATTATGTTTTATATATTGGACAGCCAATAGTTCTCTTCCTATATATATTGACCCTGTCTCGTTTCAATAAGAAAAAACAACACTAACTACGTCTCAGTCTCAAATAAGGGAAGTCTCTCGAATAAATGTCAGGAGAGTGACGAAACCAAAGCAAATTAGGATAGGGTTTTAATTTTTATGTACTAAAGTACATTTTACTTTTAATAGGCCATGAACAAAAATTCTCAGAATGATTCTCAATGAGTTCATAAGAAGTGATCCCATTCTGATCATCTAACATTAAATATAGTTCTTGTTATAAACTTTGTTTAACTAATTAGGTGCTTTAATTTATTATATTTCTATATATAATATACTTTGTTAAATATATATATATATATATTTAACCATTTTTTATGCTTTAGTATATCAATTTTTACGCAAAAGACATGGGAACAAGCTCGATATGTAGAGCGGTCTTTCATAAAAACTTTGGAAAAGCGTGTTGAATGATGTTAAATATAAATGTTAGATACTCGAAAGGTAAAAGTAATAAATAAATGTATTTTAACTTCAACTAAATTGATATTTATGTTTATGTATGCATGGTCATTTAAATTTGTGTAAAATTAAATAAGTAAACATATACGTTCTTAAGACAATTCACGTAAGATACACTCATCCATTTTAAAGTAAGTTAGAAAATAATAAACCCTTTGTTAAGTATAGGTGTGTATGTAGTTGAAAATTGCATGGGTTATAGAATATTGTTGGTTTTGGAGGCATTTGACGATTTTCTCCTAATAATTCCAAAAGATCAATTACACATTTTTTCAGTTTGCTTTGGACTATTTTATGAATAATTTCCATCTAATTCAACAATTGTCCTCAAAATTCTTTTTACGATTTCTTTATTATAATTCTTTTGTCGTTTCTGTAGAAGAATTGCATAGTAATTTAGACTCTTGTGTTATCTTATAATATAGTATTAAATGTTTTTAACACGAGTGATTTGAACCTGAACAATTTTTCAAAAGCGTTGATATAGTCTATGTTCAGACAGAATATATATTTAACTCATATTGTTACAAATTTCAATCGTGAGAATCTATAAGATCTTGTGTTGAAATTTTACTGTCACTAAAATATAAAAAAAAATATGCCACGTGTTTGATTCATGAAAAAGAATCAAACTAATAAAGCATACATGTCATTTATTTTTGCGCCTATGTTTAAAAATTGTGTAAATATAGTCTTTTAAAAATAACCTTTTAGATATAATATTAGACTCTAATTTAATATTTGTTGTTATGTGGTCCGTCTAACAAATTAAACATTAAAAACGAGAGGAATGTGAATCTAATATGTTCAACAATGTTATACTAATAGCTATCTTGATACAGAACTTAGTATTAGTTTTTGTTTTAATTTCTAAGAGCTATGTGAACATATTTTAGTGTATACATGAAAATAGGAAATTTTGCAAAAATGCAGAATAAAAATATATTTAACGAAAACTTAGTAAATCGAACTGTCCTTTTTATAGTTGAATCAATTTCTCAAAAAGATATTTCCAAACAAGAGTGATATTGATCAATACTTCTTATCTTTTGCTATATCAGTGCAACCTTAGGCGTAAAAAGTCTGAAAATTAATGAATTCTATTATTAATACGAGCTTATCAAATTAGTGAATTCAAAATATTGATTATTGTTAAATGAATCCAAGAATCTTGAAATTGTTAGGTACAGAGTTTTGCATTATGTCACACATGTTATGAATAATACCTTATATAAGTGATAATTAAATAGGATAAACGTTATACAAGTGGTCAGAACTCATTCATAAAAAATCCTTTAAAAAAAGTTAGTGAATTACGCGAGACATATTAAAATAAAAAAATATGTGGCGCAGGAAGAACGAATTATATTCGCGTCGTCCCACAATCACAATAATATATATATATACTGTTTAATTGGTGGGACAAATATCGTACTAAAGATAATCATGATGGCTTTAGTTGTTGCAAAGGTTATGAAAAAGCAGACATATATCATTTCGTAATAACAATTATTGAGCTTGTTTCATTATATAATATGGTTTCAGCCAAGTTCACGTGATAATCTTTTTCATTTAAAATATAAGTAAATATAAAAGAAAATTGAATTCTTCTGTACTTGATGTGAAATGTAATTGCTCTTAAAATGTAAAATCAACTCACATAACATGAGAAATTTTAGTAGGTTAGATGGACAATTATTTGAGCTCTCAATTTATTAAACAAGATTCGATTTTTTAACCTGTAATTCCTTTCTCGGTCGCCTATCCAAATTTTTAAAAAGTAAAAGTCCACGTGACATGCATGGTTCTTTTATCTTCCAAAAAAGGTTTCTTAGGAATAAATTAATAAAACTATTCTTTTGTTTATGATTATTGAGAAAGCATGTAAATGAGAAAATAGACTATTAATATGGGACGAAAAAAGTATTATTAATTTCTAGGGCTGAATATGGCCACAATATTAGTCTCCGTGTTTATATTATAAGATTTTTTTTTTCAATCAAAAATCTTACTCTTGATTTCAAAGTAGTATGATCGATTGCAAAAATAAATCCAATTATAAAAGTTGTGGTCCTTCCCACCAGGAGTATGGTTTAGCTATAGTGTGGACTCAAAAGTTCTTGTAATTATCTCCAAAATAACGTTGAGATACATTTTGAATTAAAACTTAAAAAACAAATTTATGTAAGCGTACGTTAAAATAGTCAATACCTAAATAGTTGAATCACGGCCTACAAATATTATTAGAGCAGAACTTTGTACAGTGATGGGAGAACCTCAACGAATTAAAAGCGCTGAGTCCCATGGGGAAGCCTTTGAAATTAAAGAGTGGAGGTATATGACACCCAATAGCGTAAGTTAAGCTTTTAAAGAAGAGATATACATTACATATTAAACGAATTTCACATTAAAAAAAAAA
>JAJOOS010016853.1:0-13447 GCA_029582725.1 Solanum chiquidenum
CCCTTTTCCCAGAAAAACTTCGACTTTTCTCCCTCCTTTTCCAACTCTAAACCACCCTAACTTCAAAGGATTCAACCCCAAACACTAAGAATCATAAAGTCCCTCAAACATACAAGAGATTCAACTCAAAAACACAACCAAAACATGTCCCAAATCAACAAGAACTTCAACCCAATCACAACCAACAACTTCAACAAACACAACCAACCTTTTCTTTGAAATTAAAACAAGTTTGGTGGGTGGGGGAAAGAACCACCCCAACACTATGAGCTAACATACCTAGTAGGGATCACCCCTGACGATATCCACGACGATCTTGACGGTTTTGATTCCTCTTCTCCTCCTCTTTCTCCTCTTCTTTCTCTCTTCTCTCAAAAGCCCTAACTTTCACTCTTGTAAAAAAGGGAAAAACTGATCTAAAATCAGTCTAACACACTAATATAACCAAAAGAATTGGTTAGGAAAAAAACCAAAATACCCTTACATTTTCCGGACGGATTTCCCTGCCAACTGCCCAACTTCCAAAGGGCATAACTCACTCATACAAACTCAGAATCGAGCAAACTCAGTGGCGTTGAAAAGATCATTCCACGAGCTTCGCAACCATAACTGGAACTACACCTAACTCATCCTGAGATAGGAGTTATGACTTCTCAAAGTTGGCCAAAAACTCACTTTTTCCCATACTTTACCAAAATTTCCAGATTTTGAATTCCTTCCAAAAAAAGACTATTTCCAATTTCTAAGCCTCTTCAAAGTTATCTCAAATTACCGGATGTTACAATTTCAAGGCACAATCACAAGTAAATAACACTCATAAGGTGGATAATTTTGATTTATGGCATCGTCGGCTTGGTCATCCGTCCAATAAGATAGTTTCTCTTCTTCCTGGAATTAGTAGTCGTAATATAGTAGATGAGTTATGTAGTATCTGTTTAAGAGCAAAACAAAAACGAGAATTTTTTTCTAATAGTTTGAATAAAAGTGATGATTTATTTGAATTAATTCATTGTGATGTATGGGGCCCTTATCACATTTCTTCTTCTTGTGGTGCAATGTATTTTCTTACTATTGTGGATGATTTTTCTCGTGGTCCGTGGGTTTACTTAATGGCTGATAAAAGTGAGGTTAAGCACAAGATAAAAGAATTTTGTTCCTTGGTTATTACTCAATTTGGACGAAGGGTAAAACTTCTTAGAAGTGATAATGGTACGGAGTTCACTTGTCTTCATTCTTTCTATGCAGATCAGGGCATAGTGCATCAAACAACTTGTGTTGATACCCCTCAGCAAAATGGACGAGTGGAACGGAAGCATCGCCATATTTTAAATGTGGCACGTGCACTCCGTTTCCAAGCTAATTTGCCAATCTCATTTTGGGGAGAATGTCTTGACTGCAGTGTATCTTATTAATCAAACTCCAACTCTTATATTGAATGGAAAGACTCTTTATGAAATACTCTTTGGAAAAGAACCTTCATATAGGCCTCTAAAAGTATTTGGATGTCTTTGTTTTGCTCATCTTAAGTCTCGTGATAAAGATAAGTTTGGCTCTAGGAGTCGTCGATGTATTTTTCTTGGATATCCTTTTGGAAAAAAAGGATGGCATGTCTATGATTTGGAAACTGGAGACCTTTTTGTGTCTCGTGATGTCACTTTTGATGAAAAAATCTTTCCTTATGCTAGTTCAGTTACTACTTACGAAACTACTGCTTCGTTGGATACTCCTACTATGCAGCATGATCACTCAACCTATATTGACTCAAGGGGGAGTGTTGATATTGAGCCCAACATCGATGAAGACAGTAGCACATATATTGTTTCTCCCGGTCCTACTCAGGAGGAAAATATGAACACAAGTTCTGCTAGTATAGTTACAGAAACTTCTACTAATGTGGGTGACGCTCTTAGTCGGGGACATCGGGAACATAAAGTTTTCAGTAGACTAAAAGATTACGTATGTTCTACAACTCAATGTCATGTTACTAGGTGCACAAATACCCAAACGCAATGCTCGGCACCCACTAAGTCACAGTCCTTAGGTACGCCGTATCCTATAGCTAACTATGTGACTTGCAATAATTTTTCTTCTGGGCACAAGTGTTTTTTTGGCAGCCGTGACTGCAGTTACTGAACCCACAAGGTTTAGTGATGTTGTACATGACCCTCTTTGGCGACGTGCTATGAAAGAAGAAATTGATGCATTGGAAAAGAATGGTACATGGACATTAGAGTTTCTTCCTCCAGGTAAGAAGACTATCGGATTTAAATGAGTACATAAAATTAAATACAATTCTGATGGTACAATTGAACGGTATAAGGCTCGTCTTGTGGTTCTTGGTAACAAACAGGTGGCAGACATTGATTATAATGAAACATTCACTCCGGTGGCAAAAATGGTAACTATACGAGTTTTCCTCAGCATTGTTGTAGCTAAAAATTGGGAGTTACATCAAATGGATGTTCATAATGCATTCTTGCATGGTGATTTATATGAAGAAGTTTATATGAAATTTCCACCTGGATTTGAAACCTCGACTCAAGAGAAAGTGTGTCGTCTCCACAAATCTTTATATGGACTGCGACAAGCTCCAAGAAATTGGTTTGCCAAACTCGCTGCTGCTTTAAAGACATTTGGTTTTGTTCAATCATATGCAGATTATTCTTTATTTTCTTATATAAAGAATGGTTGGTCGTTACATGTTTTTGTCTATGTCGACGATCTAATCATTGCAGGAGACGATTCTAGTTCTATTGTTCGCTTCAAACAATATTTGCACAAGTGTTTCCACATGAAAGATCTTAGGCCATTAAAATACTTTTTGGGAATAGAAGTGGCCAGAAGTCGAAGTGGTCTGTTTCTCTGTCAAAGAAAATATACCCTCGATATCTTGAGTGAATCAGGTCTTCTTGGCGCCAAATCTGCCAATTTTCCTATTGAAAAGAATCACAAACTTGCATTAGACAACATTAATGATTTTGTTGAACCTGAGAAATATAGGCGATTGATCGATCGGCTGATTTATTTGACTATCACTCGTCCTGAATTATGTTATTCAGTTCACATATTGTCTCAGTTCATGCATCGTCCTAAGGAGAAACATTGGGAGGAATCACTTCATGTACTGAGATATTTGAAGGGCAATCCAGGTCAGGGAGTTCTCTTACTAGCTGATAGCAACTTACTCTTAAATGCATATTGTGATTCTGATTATGCAATTTTTCCGGTGACACGACACTCTATAACTGGTTATTTTATTTTTTTGGGGAATTTACCTATTTCATGGAAAGCTAAAAAACAACATACTGTCTCTCGTTCTTCAGCCGAAGCAGAATATCGTTCTATGGTTGCAACGGTGTGTGATTTGAAATGGCTCAAGGCTTTGTTACGATCCTTTGGCATCTTTCACAAGGATCCTATTCATTTGTATTGTGATAGTAAAGCTGCTCTTCATATATCTTCAAATCCAGTTTTTCATGAGCTTACAAAGCATTTTGAGGTTGATTGCCACTTTGTTCGTGATGAAATAGCAGCTGGTCACATAATTGCATCTCATGTGCACACTTCTCAACAATTAGCAGACATATTTACCAAGGCGCTGGGGAAACAACAATTTTTGTATCTACTTCGCAAGTTGGGCATTTGTGATCTTCATGCTCCAACTTGAGGGGGAGCATTAGGAGACTTAGTAAGAGTGTACTATTTTAGGAAGATGTATTTATTGAGAAGACTATTACCTTATTTATGATAGTTTTCTTGGTTAGCAAGGTTTAGGGATTTGTATATAACTTTGGCTACAACCTATACAAAGTAACGATTGTCACCTTCTGCAAAACCTTTCAGAAATACAAGCTGGTGAACCAATGATTCTATTTCATTGATCTTAATATTTCCTTGTACATCTCAAATTATTATTCGAGGAGTCGGTTCAAGAAATTCTAAGAGAAATTACCAGAAAATGAGTGCAATAAGCAAAGATTGAATGTGAAAAAACTTTCATGAATTAAAATTTAAGTTCAGCCACAGAGTAAACCAACTTATGTAGCTAAGCTCCCGTAGAAACATGAAAGTGTAGAGAAATTAATGAAAATTAAAATTGAACAAAGAAAAGAAACTATTTAGCATGTACAAGTAGAGCAGATAGAGAAAGTCATGAAAGATGTAGACAGGGACGGATAAAGACGTGTGCTATCCACTGTACACTTAACTTGAAATTAATTGACATGAAGCTGATATAAGGCTAATTTAATCCACAAAAACACAAATAAACAGGAAATGAAAAAAAAAACCAAACACCCAAATGTTTCTTCCTTCTACTTAGGCCTAAACCTCAATCCGTATCACTATCAAGCTAAACCCCAAACAATCGAAGAATGAAATTAAAAAACAAGATTAAATTTTGAAGAATTCAAAACCCATATCTTTATACTTGTTTTAAAAATGAACAGAATAAGAAATCTGGAGGGCAAGAATGTGCAAAAAAAATATATGACTTAATTCGTTGATAGAGAAATATATATGGGAAAATCCAAAAAAAATCATTGACAAGGGGGAGAAGGATGGAGCTTGTATATGCAAGAGAGAGAAGTAACAGATAATGATGTAGTTGCAAAGAGATATAGTGATCTAATTATTACTTTAGAGTACTATATACTATATACTATATATTAGAAAAGCTCTATTTCAACATGTCTGCTTACATGCCAATAATTTTTTTATTAAAGGCAATTTTGTCATTTCAATATAATCACTTACATGTCCTTCGTGTAAGCTCTATTTCAACATGTCGGCTTACATGCCAATAATTTTTTTATTAAAGGCAATTTTATCATTTCAATATAATCACTTACATGTCCTTCGTGTAAAACTATATTTTAACATGTCTGCTTACATGTCAATAAATATTTTATTAAAGAGAATTTTTTTATTTCAATATAAATACTTACATGTCCTTCATGGCAGTAGCCATTTAGAATTAAAGCCACGCGTGATTGTAAACTGAATGATCAAATTACCATTTTTATAGAAAAAAATTAAGTCAGAATTAAAGCTACACGCGATTGTAAACTGAATGATCAAATTGCCATTTTTTATACAAAAAAAAAAAAAACACTTGGCTACTGCCATGAAGGAAATGTAAATGCTTATATTGAAATGAAAAAATTGTTGTTGCGTCCAAACGCACATACGTGGTCGCACAAGTAATATAATGACTCTAAAAGAGCCGGATTATCGAACCAAAAGGACTTGCCAATTAACTATTTACTAAATTATATAATAGTGATTTAGAAAAGCTCTATTTTCAACATGTCTGCATACATGCCAATAATTTTTTTATTAAAGGCAATTTTGTCATTCCAATATAATCAATTACATGTCCTTCGTGTAGTCTCTATTTCAACATGTCGTCTTACATGCCAATAATTTTTTTATTAAAGGCAATTTTGTCATTTCAATATAATCACTTACATGTCCTTCGTGTAAAACTATATTTTAACATTCTGCTTACATGTCAATAAATTTTTTATTAAAGAGAATTTTTTTATTTCAATATAAATACTTACATGTCCTTCATGGCATAAGCCATTTAGAATTAAAGCCACACGTGATTGTAAACTGAATGATCAAATTACCATTTTTATAGAAAAAAATTAAGTCACTTAGAATTAAAGCTACGCGCGATTGTAAACTGAATGATCAAATTGCCATTTTTTATGGAAAAAAAATAGCACACCTAGCTACTGCCATGAAGGAAATGTAAATGCTTATATTGAAATGAAAAAATTGTTGTTGCGTCCAAACGCACATACGTGATCGCATAAGTAATATAATGACTCTAAAAGATCAGGATTATCGAACCCATAGGACTTGCCAATTAACTATTTACTAAATTATATAATAGTGATTTAGAAAAGCTCTATTTCAACATGTCTGCTTACATGCCAATAATTTTTTTATTAAAGGCAATTTTGTCATTTCAATATATCACTTACATGTCCTTCGTGTAAGATCTATTTCAACATGTCTGCTTACATGCCAATAATTTTTTTATTAGAGGCAATTTTGTCATTTCAATATAATCACTTACATGTCCTTCGTGTAAAACTCTATTTTAACATGTCTGCTTACATGTCAATAAATTTTTTATTAAAGAGAATTTTTTTATTTCAATATACATACTTACATGTCCTTCATGGCAGTAGCCATTTAGAATTAAAGCCACGCGTGATTGTAAACTGAATGATCAAATTGCCATTTTTATAGAAAAAAATTAAGTCACTTAAAATTAAAGCCACACGTGATTGTAAACTGAATGATCAAATTGCCATTTATTATAGGAAAAAAAAAAGCACACCTGGCTACTGCCATGAAGGAAATGTAAATGCTTATATTGAAATGAAAAAATTGTTGTTGCGTCCAAACGCATATACGTGGTCGCACAAGTAATATAATGACTCTAAAAAAGCCGGAGTATCGAACCCAAAGGACTTGCCAATTAACTATTTACTAAATTATATAATAGTGATTTAGAAAAGCTCTATTTCAACATGTATGCGTACATGCCAATAATTTTTTTAAAGGCAATTTTGTCATTTCAATATAATCACTTACATGTCCTTCGTGTAAGCTCTATTTCAATATGTCTGCTTGCATGTCAATAATTTTTTTATTAGAGGCAATTTTGTCATTTCAATATAATCACTTACAAGTCCTTCATGTAAAACTATATTTTAACATATCTACTTACATGTCACTAAATTTTTTATTAGAGAGAATTTTTTTTATTTCAATATAAATACTTACAAGTCCTTCATGGCAGTAGCCATTTAGAATTAAAGCCACGCGTGATTGTGAACTGAATGATCAAATTGCCATTTTTATAGAAAAAAATTAAGTCACTTAGAATTAAAGCCACGCGTGATTGTAAACTGAATGATCAAATTGCCATTTTTTATAGAAAAAAAAAAAAAACCTGGCTACTGCCATGAAGGAAATGTAAATGCTTATATTGAAATGAAAAAAATTGTTGTTGCGTCCAAACGCACATACGTGGTCGCACAAGTAATATAATGACTCTAAAAGATCCGGATTATCGAACCCAAAGGACTTGCCAATTAACTATTTACTAAATTATATAATAGTGATTTATACTTCCCTAAATACTTATCACTTTTAGACTTCATTGTCCATTATTTTATTCTCTTTATTTTCAACCCCTTCTTCAACAATTATTTCACAAGTAATTCTTATCATCTCAAGAATGCTCCAATCATTAATTTATTTTTCAAAGAATTTTTTTCTTTTTTTTTTCATGACCCATTCTTTAAAAGAAGGTTTTCTCATCACTGTGTAGCTATTATTGATTAACTTTTTCACCCAATCATCCATTTTTCTTCAGAATTAATAATTATAATAAGTCTATACTACATGCTCACGGAAGTAAGGTGCAAAAATTAGGGATTCAATAAAAGAGTCGAGGTAAAAATATGGCTACCAACAAAAGACTATAGGCTTAAAGGCGCTACTAGTGATATAAAATCTGAAAAAGACTAAAATTTACAAGACAAATCAAAGAAAGTCTATTATCATCTCCTAAATAGAGCTATACTTTATTTATTTTGCTTCAATAACATGCAAAGCAAGTCCTAGACTAAGATGCAAAATATGGAATAAACAAATTCTAACCACACATGACACATGTATTAATCAAGAAGGATCAATTCCACTTCTAAGAGAGACATGTTCATAACAAACTAAAAATAAAATAAGTTATATACAAATTCATAACCATGAGCCTCGGTGTGAAAGGATCTGCAATTTCATTAGCAATATTCAAGCATTCACAAGAAAGTGCTACTCATACTCAAAACAAATCAAAAGGGTCTTTTATTTTCTCTCCAAAAAATAAAAAGCAAAAGAAAAAAAATTACTCCCTAAAACAATTACTCGGTTCAAATGGACTATCCTCAGAAAAAGAACTGAACAAAAAGCCTAGGAACCCATCCTAATAAAAAAAATACAAGAATCAATAAAATAGTAAAAACTAGGAATTCATTCTCTCACCCCATACTTAAAACATGACATTGTCCCAGTAAAACAATTCAATACATAAGCTAAGAGTGAAAGAAAGAACTTTTTAAGGCCACTATAGGTACTCAAACTTCCCCAAATCTGCAAAAAATAACACAAAAAGTGACACAAAAAAAATAACAAGAAGCTAAACTACAAATTGGGTTGCCTCCCAATAAATGCCTAATTTGATGTCGCGGCACGACACAATTAACTTCACCACTTTTTCTTTAAAAAGTTTATTTTTCTTTTATTTATTTTTTTAAAAAATAAAATAAAAGAAGAAGTATAATCTAGAAAAATAATTAATTTCTAAGTACCCGGGAGCGGCGCCAAAGATTTGTTGCGCCCAAATGCACATGCAAGTGTACGTTGGCGCACAAATAATATAGTGGCTCTAAAAGAGCCAGATTATCGAACTCAAAGGACTTGTCGATTAACTATTTACTAAATTATACTAATTCTGATTATTTATTCAAGGGAAGATTTCAAAGATGAACATAAATTAACTAAACCAAAAATAAAGGTAAAATAAATAAGAAACAATTAACCAAGAAAAGATAAATTTTTAACATAATCAATGAATGAATCGATCTAGGATTATGATTTGATGAACTATCATGGTTAACATCAATTTCATCAACTTATTTGATTATCTAGTTGTTGATTCACTGAGTTGATAATATGGTCATGATCTCTGGACCTCTAACAATTTTACCACGATTGATAGTCTAACTACATCGTTGAGCGAGGATAGACTGAACCAACTATGGAGCATTATGTTGTCTTCCCGTATTTGAACCAAGCACGACACCTAGGTATATCCCTATCTTAAACACAAATAATTTGAGATATGCAAGAAAAGATCATACTCCTTATATTCACCATTGTATTCCTCTCCCGAATTCAAAAGAAGACGATAAATTTATTCCAATGGTGATCAAGCATCAAAATAGTAAACACAAGAATATAAGAACAACCAATAATGATAAACATGTATGCCGAATAAA
This sequence comes from Solanum chiquidenum, assembly GCA_029582725.1. Taxonomy (NCBI): domain Eukaryota; kingdom Viridiplantae; phylum Streptophyta; class Magnoliopsida; order Solanales; family Solanaceae; genus Solanum; species Solanum chiquidenum. The sequence continues at coordinate 9,081 of JAJOOS010016853.1, forward strand.
AAATCATTAAACGGTTATTTTATAAGTTAACATCCTAGAATGAGAAATTTAACTCCACGTAGACATAGAGCAATTACAACAACTCATTCAAAGAAAAGATATAAAATAAATAAAACAGAAGAAAAGATGAAATTCTAGATCAAATTTTATTTTTTACACTGTGTCCAGCCCCCTCGAGAATTATTATTATGGACTATATATAGACATAGAAATCCTAAATAAAATAACTAAGTCCAAAATAAATTGGAAACCCAAAAGGATTCCGTATGAACGGTGCCGGCTCAATTCAATGTTGTTGTTTCACTTGCTGCTTCAAAACATGGCAGTGGCCATAGTGCATATTCCATTTGAATTCTTCTTCAACTGTGCCACTTGTATATATATCTTCCATCTTTAATTTGTTTTGTCTCCAAATCTCTCATCTTTACACCAATTTACTCCTACAAATAAAATATATTATTTAACACAATCTATAGAATTCATGCTCATAAAGAAGAAATACAATACTAAATGTGAGGTAAATAATGATTAAACATATATATTTTTGGCATCATATCAATTGTCTTTAATAAAAAAAATTGACATGTAAGCAGACATGTTGAAATAGAGCTTTTCTAGTATAGTAGTAACTTAGAATTAAAGCCATGAGTGATTGTAGATTGAATGACCAAATTGAGAATTAAAGCCATGAGTGATTGTAGATTGAATGACCAAATTGCCCTTTTATCAGAATAAAGCACACCTGGCTACTTTCATGAAGGACATTTAAGTGTTTATATTGAAATCACAAAATTTCCTTTTATCAAAATTTTATTGACACGTAAGCAAACATGTTGAAATCGAGTGTAATAACCTAGTCGGTCATTTCTAAGAATTTTCGTGAATTTACCATTTTCCCCCTCCTGTTATTGACCCTTAGTATTTTTATGTTTGAGTTTTGAAAGTTGATTTCAAACTTCAAGTTTAAAGTTGAGAATTTTGTAAGCTTTGAGTTTGAAAGGCGAATATTGTTAAGAAAGTGGTTTCGGTGTCTTTTGGAGTTTCGAGTGTTGGAATGGAATTACATCGATTCCATCAGTCCATGAAGGTAGATTCTCATTTGTGAGAGTTGTTGAATTCAGATTAGGAGTCTTTTCGAGAATTTGAGGTCCTAAGTTGTGAAATTATGAAAATTTAGCTTTTGGTTGACTTTGGTCAACATTTGTGTTCGGATGCTCGGATTAGAAGCCTTTGAGTTTTGTTGGATACAGTGGATGCTTTTAGGCCTAGGTGAGGTCTTGGTTAATTTTTGAGAGGCCCCCAACTTATTTTAGCCTTTTTAGGCATAGAGTTAGTTTCTTGTGGTTTTCACGGATGTCGGGTCAAGGAGACCTCAGATTCGTGTTTTGACGATTCCATTGTGTGTGAAAAGTCTAGTATAATTGATTGCATATGTGATTTGTGTGTATAGGGTTCTGAAGGCATCCCAACAGTCCTTTTGATGATTTTTCAATTAGCTGAATTTTCTATTTTGTGTGTTGAAGCCAACCCTCCACAATCGCGGAGGGTGCCTGCATTTGCGGGAGGTTAAAGCTTTGACCTCCACATTCGCGGATCAGTGGGTGCATTCACAGAAGTCATTTCTGAGCTATTCGGCCGCATTCACAGAGAAGGGTCCGCATTTGCGTAGGACCTCTGGCAGTGTTTAAACCCAAATTTCAAGGGTTCTTCCCCAATTTCATTTGGGAGCTTTGAGAACTCGATGGAGGCTATTTCAATCATTTTTCAAGATAAAATAGTTGGGTAACGTTTCTTCACTCTAAATCTTCAATTACTCATCATTATTATTGAATTTAAGAGTTTGAATCAAGATTTTTGGTTCATAAAATGGGGATTCTTCATGAACTTGAGTTTTGAAGTAAAATTGAGTTTGTTAACTGATTTTGAGTCTTTTTTCGAAATGGTTTTCACTAATGATTTCCCAAAGCCTTGAGTAATATTTTCAAGTATTAAATTTTGGACTCAAACCTTATTTTTTGAATTGGATTTTGAGTTGATTAACCCATTTTTAAAGAAACTGATGTGGGTATTGTTGTTTCCAGAAATTTATTGTGAATACTTGATTTATATAGATGTGTGCGTTCAAAAGTGATTTGGAAGCGGATTACTGAACTCTTGGAATAATTATTGATTAATTTAAGTTAAGTGATCTCTTAAATCTTATATTCTAGTAGAATTCATGTATTCTATTCGTTGTTTCTTTGTTGAGAGTAATAGGATGATGTGAAGGGTTAACTGTCCACCTGATAAATCCTAATGAATAAAAAGGGGTTGAAATAAATAGGCTATGAGATGAATATGATGATGTGAATTACCTTGTTGTGACCCTTATTGATTAATCGATAAAATGCTTGATAGCATGAATGTAGACTTGAATTGCATGAATTGTTGTCTCTTCCATTTGGTGTGATATTGCTTGTGTGCATTGATTGTTGAACACTTTGATGAGACATGTGATGGTTGTGATGCCGAGGTCATTGCTGGCGAGTGCTATTATGTGGAGGCCGTTTCAAGCTAGTAAATTGATGTAAAACCAATGAGAAATCGTTCCAACTAGTGACTTGATATAAAGCTGATGGAAAATGGTTCCAGATAGTGATTTGATATAAAGCCTATAGGAAATGGTTCCAACTAGTATTATTGTGTAGATGTGAAATGGTTCCAACGAGAGATTGATTATTGTGATTTGATGCATTTTGATTCTTATGTGTGACTTACTTGTTACGTGTGATTGATCTACTTGACATTGAGATTGATTTACTTGATTCGTTTGGTTGTTGATATGTGACTATTGAACTGTGATTATTGAGCTTTGTAAACTGTGCATTGTAGAACTGTTAGGGTGGTGTATTTTGAGAAGGTTTGGTTAGAGTGTAAGGGGTATTCGATTTCTAGCTAGATGTTCTGTTTAGTGGGTTACTTGCTAGGTAGCGTGTTGTTGGTACTCACCCCTTACTTTTACACTTGTGTAGGTTTCGAGCCCAGACTCCCGTTATCTTCTTCTTCGGATTTTGAGGCTTGTCAAGGATTTTAAGAGGTACCTTCTTGTCATTCCGACGGTTCCTCTTTCTCATTCACTTTTTAAAAAAATATTTGAGAAACAAAGATTGTGACTTGTAGTTATTTCTTAATTCAGTAATTTATGTATTTGGTGGTTTGTACCCGTGACAACCAGATTTTGGGGGTTTTAATAGAAAGAATAAGTTTTCCGCTTTATCTTGTTCTTGCTATATCTTTCTGCATTTGTTTCATTTTCATTAACATGAGGCTTACTTGTCTTGGTGGGAATAGGCAAGTGTCATCACGTCCTTTTTTGGGTCGTGACAAATGGTATCATAGCCCTAGGTTCATAAGTCTCACGAGTGTAGAATTCAAGTCTAAGTAGAGTCTTGAGGATCGGTACGGAAACATATGTACTTATCTTTAAGAGACTATGGAGATTGTTTGGAAATTTCTTTTGTTTAATCCTTTTTCATTGTGCGTAGTTAGCTTCACTAGTGTTGAGTTGTCGTGTGTTATTTTGGCATATGTCAAGGACCAAAGCTTTTGTTTCTAGTGATAGAGGGGAGGCAGTCCCCAAGTCTATTATTGAGACCCAAGCTTGGGTTAGAGGTAGGGCCTGAGCTGGACATGCTTATCGAGTAGCACCGGTTAGAGGTCGTGCCCGTGGAGTGACACCCGCCAGAGGTAGAGCTAGAGAGGTTTGACCAGAGCCACATGTTGAGTTTGTTGAGGACCAGGTCCCCCCCTCCCGAGTTTGGAGCTCATTTGTTTCATGAGATTTTGTTGAGGATGTTAGGTGTGCTGGAGAACTTCTCTTAGAGTGGTGCAACATGTACGCCAAAGGGTTCTCAGATGAGGGTAGGGGAGCAGACCCCAGATCATCAATAGATTCTGGATATTCATGATACTAGTGGTTTCGAAATGGGTGTTCAAATTGCTCTAGAGGTTATTCAGAGGACAACAGAGTAGTAGTGTGATTAATAACGTTTCAAAGACACTTCATCCAATTCTAAGCATCAACAATCGTTAATCAGTATATAACCCAACTAAATGAGTTGGGGTCGAATCCCACAGGGAGCGGTACGTGTTTAAGATTCAATAGTAAAGTGTGAACATGGTTAAATCAATCATAGGAACATACATTATCGAATAAAAACATCATTAAGTCAGGGGTCATTTGGTCTTTTCCTTTTTCGTTTAAACCCTAAGATACGTCGTTTAGACCCTAAATCATGAGATTTTAGTCAGTTTAAGCCTAGAAACATAACTAGAACTTACCTAAGTCAAATCATTAATCAAACTTAGAAGAATTAGAACGCTAAGAG
>JAJOOS010016855.1:0-11052 GCA_029582725.1 Solanum chiquidenum
TATGTTGAATTTTACACCGCATGGTTAACGGAGGATCCTAGCTTATGGAAAGACCCGGGCGAGTTTCGACCCGAAAGGTTTTTGACTGGGGACGGAGTTGACGTGGACTTAACCGGAATGAGGGGTGTGAAGATGCTACCGTTCGGGGCGGGTCGTCGGATCTGCCCCGCTTGGTCATTGGGTACGTTGCACATTAATTTGATGCTTGCTAAGATGGTTCATAAATTCAAGTGGATACCCATACCCGACAACCCGCCCGACCCGACAGAGACCTTTGCTTTTACCGTAGTGATGAAAAATCCCCTCAAAGCAATAATTTTGCCAAGGATCTAAATTAAAATTTGAGGGAATTAATTAATTGAATCGTGGTTAATTATATTCGAGATGTGTGTTCAAGTGGTGTACGTACGATGTATTGTATAAGGTCTTAGGTGGCTTCTTTTTAATGTTATATAAATTACTATGGATAATGTTTCTTCACTAATTTGCTTTTGTTGGATGTCATGTGGGTTGTGGATGTATTAATGATGAGAATTTTATCTATATATATGTTCACTTGGTGACATGAAATTAATATAGTGCAGATTTCTTTATATGTGTCAACTATCAACTATCGACAACAACACTTCTTGTGATCATAATTAAGACAAAATAGTCCGAGTTTGTATTATAAACCCTTCTATTTAATATTTTATCATCTGAATCTTTAAACTCAATAAAATGCAATACATCAAACCCCCTAAATAAAATAAAATAAAATAAAAAATATTCATATCAGAATAAAACTAATTAAATAAAAAACATTTTGCTTCACCCACTCAACCCTTTTTCCACCATTATCATCCCTCCCCCAACCTCTTTTTCGTTTAATGCAGATCTCAGAATTGGCATTAACACATCCTTCAGTCTACTGATTCACCGATGAAGGGAGAGAGTGACGATGTGTGCCGGAGTTCACTGATTCGGAATGGAGTGAGAGAGCGAGAGGTGGCGCTGGTTTCTTTTTCTACAAAATGGGAGGCGGCGAGGAGGTTTGCCAGCCGGAGTTGATGGTGCAGCAGCGGGTTGCTGGATTTGTGGAGTTAGAGAAGGAGTAAAGGAAAATGGTGAGGGTCTGTCGGAGATGGAGACAAGTGAGAGAGAGAATATGTGATTTCACCGGCAAGAGGAGTGGCGGCGGCGGCAACGACTTTCTCCGGTGAAATTTGGTCATTTCACCATGGGAATGGAGGAAGATGTACGGTCATGGACTCCCAAATTTTAGTTTGAAGAAAAAAATTAAAATTTATTAAATTAGTACTTTTTATTTAATAATTTTGGTTATTTTTTTAAAAAAAAATTAATGAAAATTAATATGACATGTCATATATTTAACGGAAAAGTCTTCTTTAGAAGAGTCCATAATACAAACGCGCGAAAATATAAGGGTCTACTAGACCATTTCGCCCATAATTAATAAAGGCTCAACTTTTATAGTATACTAGCAATAACGCGCTTTAAACATATGCTAATAATAGATTGGATAATATAATTAGGAATAATTAACAGTCGCATCTCTTTTATTCCCCATAAGCATTTAATATGGTACAGTATAAAAAAAGTTCTTTATGTTGCGATCTTAAAAATGAGAAATATGATTTAATAATATAAAAATTCTTTATTTAAGCTATTATAATAAGTTGCGTACAACATGTAACTACTCACGTAAACCTGATAAGTAGTAACATAAAAAGATGGAGGAAATAGTTAACCTATCACTATATTTTATAATAACAAGTTAAAATACTATAATATCAGTTTAAATATTTTATTATTCTACTAATACAGTACTTTACTTTATACAATAAATGGATCACTCTATGACAAGAAAGTGTAAAAGCGGACCTGAATTGGGAGACAACCCGTCAAATCTAAAAGTAATGACTTGTAATATATAGTGTCCCACAACTATTTAGGGGAAGGCACCTGTTTTTATGAAATTAAACAAACAAGCATTCAATTTTTATTTTTTTTATTTTTTATTTTTCATTTCTTTTTGGGTTATCATGAGTATACTACTGATAGAGAAAACTTTCATAAAACCTTCAACAACCGTCGTTGAAGAAACTTTATGGTTTTGAACTTTGTTAGGTCTAATCATTAAGGAGAATGGAAAAGAAATAAAGGTCACGAGTTACGACACGTTAGCAGATTTTGTAAAGTTCATTTGATGAATAATAATACTATTAAGATTGTGACTAACAGAATACTGCTTATTAGACCTTTTGTTGAAATTTGATATGCTTCTATTCAGTGACAAAGAAGTGGTTTTATTCCTTAAAGACAGCGACTTTATCGGAAAAAATATAATTTAAAAAATCAATATTATGACTAATTCAACCTTAAAATATAACTTGGGATTGTTTAAGTTTATATTGTAATCTCTTTAAAGGACTGATGTAGAATTCTTCGTACACCCGAGGCTCCATCCAAAAAATAAAATAAAAAAATTTAAACTTAATTTTCAAAACTAATTTGAAAGATGAGATTGTTTAACCATGGTAAGAAACCACTCTTCTTCTCAAAATTAGATGAGACTTTTCACGATAGAATTAATCCATAAACATGTGCCTTAATATAAAAATTAGTACTATTTTTTTATTTATATAACGATTTTAAATGAAAACATAGAGAGTTGATACCAAATAAAGTTAAATCATTATTTCACTTGCCAATTTAATCAAGTTTAAATTTTCAAAATATTATGAATAAGATTAATTCAATAAAATACATATGTAATATGTATCATGTCAAGGAGGACTAAGTACTATGAAATCGAGGAAGTACTTAACAAATTATCAAGCTCAAATATAGCTCATTCGAGTAATAACAATACTATGATTGGGACCAATAGAAATTTATGGTTTTATTCAAAGGCGGAGAGACATATCTTCCATAAAAATTATCAGTCAACACCTACTTCGTCAATAAATTTAATTTATAACGATGAACATTTAACCTAATATAATATTTGTTGTATTTTAAATCCTTGTAGTGACATATTTATTTTAAAAAAATGATCACCTGATATATCTAATAACCTAGGCATCATAAACAAAGAGCAAATCAAATATTACAAATGAACTACTATTCTACTAATATTATCACTTGATACCACTTGCCAATAAAAACCATCATTAATATTTATATTAAAATAAATTATTTACGTGATATTTTTTGAGGTGCGAATCGCAGTATTTTTAAGTAAAGAAACAAATGTGACAATTTACGGCAAGTTTCAATTGTTGGGTTGGTCCTTATGCATGCTTAGAAAATCAGGTATGTGTCAAGCTCATATGAATAGTACTATACTAAGATTGTGACTAATAGGAAAGTGATCATCAATTTAAGGTCTTTGGTTTAAAGATTGATATATATAGTTCTATTTAATAATTAGTGGTAGAGGGGCATCTTTCCTAAAGATTGTCATTAGTTACCAATTTTGTCAAATATTTAGGATCTGTTTGGACATAGATTTCCCAAGAAAAAACAGGAAAAAAATTGATAAATGGTGTTTGTCCATACAATTTGTCATTATTTGATAAATATTTTTGGCAAATAACCCAAATGCTAGAAAAAAAACTAGTATTTAGGTTAAAGTAATTGTTTGCGTTGTTTTACATAATTTTTTTACGTGAACATCAAAGTACTGATGGAATATTCAGTGGCTATGACAGTGATGATATAGTTGTTGATGAAAATGATAAACAATCGGCTAGGATAACAAAGTCATGTGTCGTGTAATACAAATATATGGTTAGTTTTGATAGTTTTTAAACTTATGCGTATAAATCAAATTTCTTAAAAAGGTGAAATATATTTCCCAAATACTATGGTCAAACACATGGTGAAATTTCACCCAAATAATATTTGGAAATCTATGATCAAACGCTAGCTTAATTGATGAACTTTACTTAATATAAAAAAATTATGATACATATAAAGTAAAATCTCACTAAATTAATATTCAATTAATTAATAATCTATCTAAATAATATTTTTTTCGGGTCCGTATTGGGGTCAATGGAAAAAAGCACTTATTTTGATAAGATAATAATATTATATATTTTCAGAAGACGTCTATATATGGTTCCATTAATTTTATAAGTTAATAATTCTTTAAAAGTACAAATATATCTAAGACAATTTAGTAAAATATGATTCTATTGTGTTCTATTTTTTGTTAAAATTTAAATTTAGTTAAAGCTCATCTCTAACTTTTCTCATTGCATCCAAAAGTTTTGGTGTTGTCTTTTCGAGCTGCACCATAAAATTGTGAAGAGTTTTAGATGCGATAAATATTTCCTTACACACGCGTAACTGGTTTCGAATGTATTGTATTATCTTCAACTTTATCATCAATATTGTTTTTTCAATGGTATCCACATTTTTTTTCTAAACTCTGAGGAGCTCTGAACATGCATTATTTCACTCCGCCAACATGTTATTAACGTCCATTTTATTGTGGTAATCAAGATTATTAATCATGACTTCAAGTTCATAAATGGCGTTTTCACAAGTGGATTCATTCAAATTCTCTAGAATTTCATCCCCAACGACTTTTGCGTTGTCAAAACACTATTTAAATTAATAAATATTAATTCATCAATTAAATAATACATTTACAAAATAATAATATTTTATAATCTCACCAATATTAATTTAGTAAATTTTTACTGTATCTAGATTATGATTTAATTACTATATTATTTTCAAGCTAGTTAATGAGAAGAAATTTATTAGATTATAGAATTTATCTAGTTTTGGGGATATTTTAATAATCAAAACAAATTTCAAAATTTGCTTCAAATCTGTTTTTGGATTAAGATGTCGGTTTCTTTTAAAAAATTTATGACCTCTTAAAGAATAGTTTAGTTATTCTCACTGTTATTGTATATTTTTTTATGGATCTTTCGTAACTAATTACAATTTGATGAATTGTAGTAGCTAGTAATTTTTATTAAAATATCGTGTTATGATTTTAAAATAATATATTATCTAATTCATTAAAAATGATAATTTTATGTCAAATTTTATATAAAATTGGGATTTATGATAATGATAATGAACATTATCAAAGTAGTTTCTGCATAATTTTCGAAATAATCAAGTATGTTTGTTTGACACGATTGAATATTTTTGATAGTTTTAAGAACTTATCGATATAAATCATATTTCATATTTTTCAAAATAAAATAAAATATCTTTAAAAATTTATGATCAAACACATTTTAAAACTTCAATTCAAATTTCAAATTATTTTTCTCAAAAAGTATTTACGAATTTATGATCAAAACGCTAGCTAATTAGCACCACAAAAATGCAGAGTAGAAGTAAATGATTTGTCGGGTAGTTAGTGCTCAGTGGTTGGTTCTGACTTCTGACTTGTTTTATTATGAGTGGACTGGACCCTTAACTAGCAAGATATTGAAATGTGGGCAATGGCCTGGTAATATATACTCCCTCTGTTTTACAAAGAGTGATTTGATTTGACTTAGTACGAAGTTTTAAAAAAAAAAAAAAAAAATCTTGTGATCCTAAATTAAAATTATGTCAAATGTACTAAATTGTTCTTCAATTATGTGGCTTTAAACATGCCACGTGGAAAGCTGAAATTAAAATGTTATCAAAAAAGAAAAGAGGTCATTCTTTTTTAAACAAACTAAAAAGAAAAGGATGTCATTCTTTTTTAAACGAAGGGAGTAGTATACAACAATTATCTATTTATACTAAATTATTTTGTTCATTTTACTGTTTTTGAGATATTCTCTCCGTTTTATATTATTTGACTAATGTTAACTTGATATACTTATTTAAAAATTAATTAAAGAAGTATTTTAGTAATAATATTTTGAATTCTTAAATTTAACTATTATTGTCTTATGTTATTTTTTTTTGTCTTCTATTCGGAGTCCGGTACCATATTGAAGCCCAACAATTCTAGATTTGCAATGTGTAGGGGCCCATTTGGGGGGAAGCGCTCTCTACCAAAAGATTTTCTATACTAATGACTCGAATATGAAATCTCTGACTAAGAAAGGAGCGACCCCATCTGTTACACCACATCTTTTGGTGGTTCTTATGTAGTTCGTTAACACTAAAGATAGTATAAGAACAAATAAAATATATTTTTTTAACATAAAAATCAAATAAAATGAAATGGGGGAGTAATATTATATGTTACTCCCTCTGTCCCTAATTACTTGTCTACTTTTGAATTAACACACCTATTAAGAATACAATAATTGATATAGTGAGTTTACCATATTATCTCTATTAATTATGAAGTGGATGAATTAAGTAATTAAGGATGGAGGGAGTAGGAATTTGGGTTATAAATGTTGCTTCATAAGGAAAGGAAACATAAGGGAATGGTGTTTACAATAAATCACTTATTTTCCCATTTTTGGTGGTCTGTCATTGGTCTGCTCTCTGCACCTCATTATTACCTCGCCATTGATCTGAATGATCTCTATATCCAAGAAAAACATATAGTTGGCCTTCAATTATTTGGACTTTGATGTATTAAAAATAATAAGCTAACTTAATTTACGACTAAATTTTTTGCTCTTTGGATTTGTGGTTTTTTTTTGAAAAATTTAATTATTTTTAAGAGTATTAAATTTACCTTGTTATAGGTTAAGTCGTATGTGATTTGAAAGCTATTATATATGAGTGAAATTTTTATTCTGTACACACCTAAAAAAAAAAAATTGCGAATTTTTGTTGTCATAAAAAGAAAGTCTTGATGTCTTCCTATCATATGGTAAGAAGCAAATGTATAGAACATTTTAACTTTTAACTAGATTTGAAATTGGCAAATCACTTTTTTCTCGTGTTAAAAAATTAGAAAATTGTTCTGTGATTTAGACTTATCATGACCTAACATTTTATGTCTTGCGCTAACGTACGATTTCTCTGGCATTACGAGTTGTTGGTTTTTATCATAATGATGATGATATCTATATAAAATTAATTTTGAATAGCATTTCACGTGACTACTCATGTCTATGGTTTTGTTGTAAAGTGCTTATAGAAAAAAAGTTTTGTACATCGGTATTTTCATGCTTTTTAATTGTTATATTGAATATTCTATTTGAGATTTTTTTTAAAATAATGATATACCACTATTTAAGGTGTCGAAGTTGATAAAATTTTGCAAGTCTAATTGCTTTTATACTCAAGTAAAAAATTTACAAAAACTTCAAATAATACGATCTTAAATTTTTGCTTAAAATATCTTAAATCAATACCAAAACTCCTTCGTGACTTGAATTAACAGACCACCCGTCAAAGTTATGAATTTTAACCCTCCGTTCCTTTTTAATTGTCATAGATTACCTTTTTATAGTCAAACGATATGAATTTTGACTAATACATTAAGATTTATTTTTTCATCATATTGATATGAAAAGAATTACAATTTATAGTACTTTCCGTGAAAATTTTAAATGCATAATTATTATTTTTAAATATTAAATTAATGTAATCTAATTTAACTTTAAAATTAATTAAATTAACTATCGAAAAACGTAATTATTTTCATTTCTTTTTGTCTCTTTGGTTATGTTTTGGTGACAGCGGGGCAATGAAAGATGAGTAAGGCAAAGTTCCATTAAAACCTTTCAACAACCCCCACAGAAGAAGCTTTATGGTTCTATTTGACTTGATGTACAAGTTGGTCTATTCATTTATTTAAGATAATAATAAAGAAACAAAAGGTCACGAGTTGCGACACATATGCAAACACGATCAATTTTACTCTCCTACTACATGGTCAAAAATAGCTTCGACGCTATCCAAAACAACTCAAATATATACTCCTCCTATCAGAATTATTCAAGGATATCCAAATCCACGTGACACTGATATTTTGATAAAGTTGATATTTTTTCCGTTCATTTTTATTTGTCATGATTTTCTTTTTTAGAATTAAACTATAATAATTTTGACTATTTTTTTACGATGCATTTTTTTCATCATATTGATAATTGCAATTTATAGTATTTTTCGTATAGTTTTTGAATATCTAAATTTTTTGTTTAAAATATCAAATTAATGCAATCTAATTTTACTTTAAAAATTAGTCAAATTGACTTTCGAAAACGCAACATGACAATTAAAAATGGACAAAAATAGTATCATGTGGCATACGATCGACCTAACCCCAAGTCCCAACACATCTCACCTCATCCCCTTTGTCTTGCGCTAACTACGTACCATACATCTACATCATTGTCAGGGACGTCTTAACCCCTAAGCCACTAAAACCATCGCTTGGGGTTCCATATATTTTGGGGTTCCAACTTTTAAAAAATAATTACTTATATATGTTATTTTAAGAAAAAAATTATATGTACTATAACTGTTATGATTTCTACTAAGAAAAATGCTTATGAGATGAAAATAAACTTGAATTTTGTAAGAAACAATTTGATGAAAATATGAATAGCGAAATCACAAAGTCTCTTGAAGAATCTTTTAGAGTTGATTGCTTTATATATGTAGAGTAGATCAAACTATTTTTTCACTTCAAAATAGATTTGAACCAATTGAAGAATATGAAAATATTTTTGATTTCTTATTTAGTGGTAAAACATTGAGATCACTAGATGATAAGAATTTTAAAAAATATTATCTTAACCTTGAACTTTCTTTAACACGTAATAGTTATTCTGATATTAATGGTTTAGATTTATTTTTTGAATTAAAAGTGTTAAGAGAAATAATACAAGTAGAAGATAATGATCTAATGAAAATACTCAATCAAATAAAAAAAACTTGATTCTTTTCCAAATATACATTTTGCTTATTGAATAATGTTAACAGTTCCTGTAATCGTTGCCTCAATCGAAAGAAGTTTTTTTGAAATTAAATTTGATTAAATCTTCTTTAAGATCAACAATGTCTCAAGAGAGATTGAATGAATTAGCTATATTATCATTTGAAAAAGGAATTATTAAACCAAATTGATTATAAAACAGTACATAATGACTTCGCATCTAAAATAGCTAGAAAAGTAGATTTTAAATATATATATATATATGATGGGAAAAAAATAGGGTCCCTCTCTTAAGTTTCGCTTAAGGCCCCCAATGTTGTTGAGCCGGCCGTGATCACTGTTTGTTGATTAAAAGTTATATGTTGCTTGATTTGTTTCAGATAAATATATAGCAGAAACTTAATTTTAGAAACTTTTTTTAAAAAATTATTTCATCCTGCCTCCGCTTACCTAGTAATTAACCGGAAGAAATTGATGTTTGTTATATATATATATATCGAATAAATAGTGCATAAGTTTTACACGAATATATTTTTATGGACTAAATTTGATATATTCCTATTAGTGAATTGTTTCAACGTATAAGTAACCATGAAAAATATGGGAAATTTTTCTGTACATGTGCTACCTTATTATAGTGTTATTTACCTATAAAAAATTTGTTTGAATTGTCCATCAATTGGTATTATTAATGATTAGATGTGTGTGTTGTGTGACTCGCGCAAATGACTTTTTTTGAGTTCCTTGTTTAGATTTTGTCCATAGTTTTAAAAAGTAGAACATATAAATATAGTTCTTAGGAAATTACTCTTCTGAACAATATTAGATTCGATTATAATATTTGGTTATATAATTTACAATCGTTCAAACAAAATATTAAACTGTCGTTTATTGTTTTCTTAAAAGATTTTCAGTTTACTCATAAAGACCTTTGGATTGTGGTTTAAAAGGACCATAAATTCTAAGAGAAATAAAAAAGGTCATTTACTAAATAGCTATATCTCAAAAATGTATAACTGATAAAACAAATCTGATTTTGCATAGGATTAACTGATTGAGGGAGGACTAAATGGAAAATATAATTAGGGAAAATTAGCAAACTAGTCACAATTCTTAACTTAATTAGTAAAAATATCTACACTTTAAAATTTGCAAAACAACAATATTTTAGCTTTTAGTGGGACTCTTTAGCAACAGTTTCATTATTTATTAAAAATGTCATTATTTTAGTTTGTTAAAGGATAGTTATGTATTTATTTTATTTTGATTAATTTGAAAGAGTACAAATAATTAATAACAGAACAGAGAAAATCATGGAACAAAAAAATTCAAAAAAGGTAAAAAATATTTTAAATACAAATCAGTTACGTTTTGAAAAGAGCATAAATAGCCATCTTTCCGTCGAGTGTTTTTTTGCTTTCTTCTCAAGAACATGAAAAAAAAAAAAAAAAAAAGTTTGTCTTCCGAATCATTCATCTAATAACTTTCAAAACTTCTTCAAGTTGAATACGACATATTTTTTAAACATAAATTTTCAAAATTGACAACTATAAATTTGTCGCATCCAGTGAACAATCGAAAAACAATCAAGTATTTTTTTTTATTTGTTTGGATGAGATATTCGTATATGTCGAGTACAAGAGTGCTCTTTTTTTCCCTGATTGAATCAATGAAATCTTTGTATGCATTGAGATTTATAGCTTTTTTCGGATGTTTTGTATCCAAATTATGATGTATAACGAATGATTTTTATTTTTTTTAGATTAGTAGTTGTTTTTTCTGTTTGAATGCATACAATAATGTGTATCCCATTAAGTTAATGTAACTAATCGATCATGAACTATATGTTGAATACAACAATATATGAATACAAAAGTGAGATGAAAATACAAAGTTATATATACCAAGTGAGATTGAATATAAAGTTGTGAATACAAAAGAAATACTCTCAAAGTGACTTTGAAAGGTAAAATACAAACTAATTGATCATGAACTATATGTTGAATACAATAATATATGAATATAAAAGTGAGATGAAAATACAAAGTGAGATTAAATATAAAGTTGTGAATACAAAAGAAATTAAATACTCTCTTCATTTGAAATACAAAGTGACTTTGAAAGGTAAAGTAGACACATAAAATACAAAACTTGTTGGTATACAATTAGGTTGAATACAAAACAAAAGAGAAATACAAACTTGTTCACATATAAATTGAGATTGAAATACA
>JAJOOS010016856.1:0-10218 GCA_029582725.1 Solanum chiquidenum
AAGATCATATCTCACTCATCCGAACTCGAAACTTAGCAAACTCGGTGGCGTTGGAAAGATAACTCAAAGAACTTCCCTACGGTATCTGGTAGCACACCTAAATCATCTTGATCTAGGAGTTATGATCATTTGAAGTCGAACCAAAACTCATACCTAACATAACTTGCAAAATTTCAAATTTTGCTATTTTCAATTTAATTCCTTCTCGAACTCAAGGTGCTACATCTAGTGACCTTAACACGTAAAGAAATTTTAATTTCTCGGAAAAATCCTACTCACAACGAAGAACGGTTCAAGTCTTAGCTTAAAATTTTTCTGGGGTGTTACATAACCTATACCAGACACAATAAATATTGTGAAATTGAAAAAAATAGTTTGCATATATAGTAGCCAATACTGTATATATATATATATATAGATATATACATATTAATAGATATTAATATACTATTATACATATTGTATATATAATTTTTGCCATGGGAATTTTGTAATCTACGAGAAAATATTGACAAAGCAATTTCCTCACACTTGTTGGAAATTAATAGTAAGGAAAGACCCAATATGCAAGATAAGCATATACATAATATTGTATAAATATACTGGTACTATATATGACACATATAATTGAGATATTAATATACAGGTATAAGATATGGACATATGATTGAGAGGGCTTGAGTTTACGTGGCATCTTCAGCGTTTGCAATTGCAATCACAATTTACTATTTCGATGCATATATTAAAATATGATACGTATTCAAAAAATAAATAAATATATATATATAGTATAGTTCTTTACATATATTAATGGTTAGAAGTATATGCTTAAAACAACATGGTATCACTACATCAAAAATAATCTTTAGCGGCAATTAATTAACGACAATAACTCAATTGATGCTAAATATGTATTTTTAGCGACAATTAGCACTCTTTGTAGTCCCTAAAGCCTTTAGCGATATTGGATCTAATGACACTTAACTAATGATGGTAAAGACTTTAGCACTCTTTATTAATGTGTGTATTTATTGCCGCTAAAAAATATTTTTGTTGTAGTGTATACAATAGTGATATAATGAATATATGTGTATTTGAGTATATTATCAAAATATATATACTATTGTTTTAAAAAAAGACATTTTTAATGGTTCAATGTATGTAAACGATATGGTATAAATATATTGATTTAAAATATGGCTATTTGAATATTCATATCTATACTAGTATAATATATAGTATTTGAGTATAATAATATATTATATTTATTCAGAATACATATAAATTGATCTTTACATATATTAATGGTGTATCATAAATAAATTGATCTTTACATTTATTATATTTCTTGTAGTAATCCTTCTCTGGCAAAGAGGGCGCCTTGTATTCTTGTTTAGGCAATGAAAGTACTTTTGGAACAGATGGTACCTGCTTGTAGTCATCTTTTGGAACTGATGACTTCTTGTAGTAGTCATTCTTTGATAAAGATGACGCCTTCTATTCTTGTTTAGGCACCAAGAGTACCTTGTAGTAGTTACTTTTTGAAACTGATGACACCTTCTTGTAATTATCTTTTAGAATTGATGACTTCTTATTGTAGTCATTCTTTGATGAAAATGACACATTGTATTTTTGTAGTAGTCATTTTGTGACAAAAATGACACATTGTACTACTATTTAGGCATCGAGAGCATCTTGTGATAATTACTTTCTGGAACTGATGACACCTTCTACCTTCTGCTGATGGTTTCTTGTAGTAATCATTCTTTGACAAAGATGACAATTTATATTCCTATTTAGGCACCGAGGAAACCTTGTAGTAGTTACTTTTAGAATTGATGACACTTCTTGGAATTACCTTTTGGAACTGATAATTTCTTATAATAGTCAATCTTTGGCAAAGATGACACCTTGTATTCATGTTTAGAAATATAGGACCACTTTCTCGTAGTTATCTTTTGGAATCAATTGTTTCTTGTAGTAGTCATTTTTCGGCAAACATGACGTCTTGTATTCTTGTTTAGGCACTGAAGTTACCTTGTAGTCATTCTTAAAAGTGTCCAATAAAATTTTCTCAAGACACTTGATCATGATAAAGTAATGAACATCATTTCTACTTTGGTTTAGACATCTTTTTGAAGTTTAAAGTGTCCAAGACATTGACTATAATAAATTGCTCATGAATCCAAAGATCTGCAAATTGAAATACACAAATATAGCTAGCAAGAAACTCATGAGATTGAATTGACTATATATTGTCATTTTCATTGAATGATAGAACAAGGGATAACAATTTATAACACGACGTTGAAGGTGATTACAATGCTTAGCTACTGGAGATGTATGATCAGTAGATAACAGTACTGTAGTGGCACATAAAAAATATTCAGGCACACAGAATTGGCTTTCTAGATCGTGGTAATGTGTAGCAAGCAGGGAGATATTCCAGGAGCTCGAGTTTCTGTCCCAAAAGGACATTTCTTGTACGATTCCTTTTGATCTTCATCGAATCCTGATGATTTCTGCTTATGTATTTGAAGATCTTTGTACTTGTTGGGCTGAAGATCAATTCACTCGCAAACATCACCATTCATTGGGAAGTGCTGATAGAAACTATTACTTTTTCTTCGCGCTGAAGCTTATACATCTTTGAAACATAATGAAGTTGAGGATGCTAACTATTAGTTTCATCCTGGAAACCCAAAGAATTAGATTCCAGAGACGGAGAAAGTGAACATATTAACGAGTAAAACTCCATCAATACTCCATTGGAAGCCCAGCGAAAACAGCGTTCATGACATCCTGAAAAGCTTGACAAATTGCAAAAGAAACAAACCACATATAGCCATATGCATCTACAATAACAACATACCCACTATAATTTCACAGGTGGAGTCTGGGGAGGATAGAGTGTACCGCAAACCTTACCCTTACCTGTGAGAGGTAGAGAAATTGTTTCCAAAAATAACCATATGCATCGATCTATGATACAAAGAAGACTTGTATTTTCCCTCTTCTATTCTTGGATCTAAAAGGCTATGGTGCATAAATGTGTGATGAAGAAACATCCTTGGACTTTGTTAGAAGATTTATAGCCACAACACAAACATCCAACACTCAATCACTAAAGTTACATATTAGAAAGAATTGACTAACATCTTAAGGTATGTTTTGATTCTTCAATCAATCAATCAATACATACATAAAAGTAAGTTGGAATAAAGGAGAACAACATTCACATACTCCCAAGAACATGAGTGTGTGAAATCCCTCCTTTGACAAATTCATCATCTTCTATTGGCAAATTCATTTGGAGAGAAGTTTGATCCTTATTTGTACAAGAATGATCTGGCCCTTACATTGTGATAGTAACTTCTAAAACAGTTGAACAATTTTATGTACTTGGTTTCTTATATCTAAAGTTGTGTAAAGTTTACCTATTGTATTTGTTGCTTGCATGTGAGATTGTCACCACAAGTGTAAGCAAAATATATGTGAACCTTGAGACATATTATATAACATGAGTCCCTCAAATCTCTTCAATTTGCAAAATATTTATCGCAAGTCTTCAAAGTCATAAAGAAAATCTAAAAGTCACAACCCAAAAGTCACGAGGAGTGGATTTGTTACCGGATATCCACATTTCTTTATTTACAATACTCCGATGTACATGTACAAAGAAATTTTAGAAGAAGAAAGAGTGTGCATAGTCAGAAGTGGACCTATACCTTTAGGAAGGGGTGCACGTGTACCTGTTAACTTCGGAAAAAATCATATGTATATATGTATATCTATTTTGAGAAACTAACAAAAACTAGGATATAGTTAACACTGCACCCATAAAAAGCATATGAGTGTCCTTGTGTTGTTAGTATAAACTAGAGAAACCACCCTGGGACCAGAGATCAAATCCAACTAAAGCCCTTTTTCATTATTTTTATTGTAAGTTTAGATTAAAGCTCATATTTGAGCTATGATAATATTAGTACAATCGAAGTCTTCAAATCATGGGTTCTACATAATTATTCTTAATAAGTATTATTTGCTGCCTCATTAAAAATCTTATCAGGAAAAACCCTATGGGGCAAAAACCTTGGTTAAGATCACTATCACCTTATATTATTTAGAGAACATAAAAACTGAAAATATACATATGTATTATGTATACTTGTGTCTAGAATATAGAAATAGTTATATAATCAAAACATACCTTATAGGAGATCTTGTGTTGATAACATGTTATAAAATAAAGACAGTATATTAAAACCTTAAATAGCAAAAGAGAGAGATAGTTTTGTAGTAACTTCTTCTTCGGAGTAAATTTGCTAGCATTTACCATAAGCCTTCAACCTAAAAGTTATAAAGTAAAGCCTAAAAATTATGAGAAATAGATTTGCTATAGAATATCCACATTTCTTTATTTATAACAAGGAAAAAAAATATAATTAAAAAATTAGGAATAAGATGGCAAAATAAGTAAAGGAGAGAAATAAACTTAAACAAAGGCATAATATGTCATATCATCATCTCTAAATCAGGGGTGTGATTCGATTTTTAATGTTTTGGTTTGAAAAAGTTTCATCCAATTCGAGTTAAAATTAATTTGGTTTTGTTCGATTTTTCAATTTCCAGTTATGTCATATAAAATAATATTGATCTAATATTATACATAAAACATAGCTACTTATTTGAATGATGAACAGAGGATAACTATTTAAATAATGAGAAATAGTAAGGTCAAATCTCTTAAATATATTTTTTAAAACTCCTAATCATATGATTGAAATAATCAATTAATGGACACCATCGATATTATAAGATAGTAATACAACATTTGATGCGGTTGTCAAACACTCATCTGTCCATTTTAAACTTTTTATTTTTTATTTTTAATTTATATCACTAAATAGAGCATCTAACAATTTTTTTAAATTAAAATTCAATATAATATTGAAACTCAATTTACTTGAGTGAAATAATTAATTAAAATTTGTTAATCATCTGCCCATAAAGAGATGATTTTTTTTTTAAATTGTAAAAGACTAACAACCATTTGAAGTATTTTAATTTTTTGAATTTAATACTTGAATTATTAGATGTGGGTTTCCTGTTTAAGCTATCATCAAATATTTATTGAAGTACACCTTAATTATGAGTTGTTTCTTTTTCCTACGTAAAACATTAACATCCTTTAGATAGAAAAGATAATAACTGATAATTAAAATGTGTTCTAATAATTATTTGGTGATAGTTCAAATATGAAACAAACACACTTGATAATTCAAATATAAAACTTTAAAAATCAACATAATTATAAATATGTTTTTGATCATTCACTCAAAAAATTTCAATTAATTCGATTCACTTCATTTTTTCAATTTATTTTTGATATTTATACCCGGCCCCTACCTTAAGTACCCCACAGCCCCACTAACACCTTTGTGTTAAACAACACACGACTCTTTTCTTCGTTACCCACCTTCACCAACACGACAACTTCGTATTTTTCGAATACTCCATTGGTATCATTTAAATGTGTTATTATTTGATTTGATACGATATTTTATAAATAAATAAAAAGATTTTAGTTTAAAATAACTTTAGATATCTATGAGGCTATAAATTATTTTACTAATGATAAAAATAATTTTGAATTAAATTCTAATTATAATAAAATGATATTTTATAGTATATCTTACTAAACAAACCTTACCAATTTATTTACAACAAGTAGAACAAGACTCTTACAGATCTATTAACAACCAGTAGATCTACATCGGAGGATGTGTTTATTTTCTTTCTCTTGAGTCTGAAGTTCTTTTTTTAATAAGATAGTAGTGGATCGAGAAAGCAAAGTTTAAGAGGTGAAATATTTTATTTGATTTCGGAAGGCTTGTAGCATTGGCCCGACACAATTTCTAAATTTAAGAAATTGGGGGCATGCCCGTTGTCCCCTGACCTGCCTCTGATTATTGAAATCGAATTTGCTTTCAATTATTCTAAGCCGACTTATCATTCATTGGTTAGGACTTAAGATTAGGAATAAAAGCTAGCCGGAACTAATCTCTTCTTCTCGGTAAAAGCTAAAGGTCCTAATATAATAAGAGTGTGGTGCGTGCTCTCTTTATTTCATAGATGCGCTCTTGAGAAGGGAAGTCAAAATTTTGGATATAGATCGATCAATCCCGCTCTACTATTTTGAAACAGACTAAAAAAAAGATGTCACTTAAAATGAGAAGAAGGGAATACAAATTAACTCCAACTTATTTGGCTAAGACTAGACCACATGTCATCCTCTCATTGGTCGTATCTCAGATTTCCTCCCTCCCAATTAAGATAAAACTTTGTCTGAATAATAAAGGAGCAGAACACTCCATCAAAGCAAAAAATCAATCTCCATTATTGCAATTTTAGAGAGAGAAACTACGCATTAGAGAGAGAAAGTAACAAAAGTTGACAAAAAAAACAACTCACAATAATGGTGGCGGAGAGCTGGAGCACGACGGCGAAACGCTGCGACGCCTGCAAAGCGACGCCGTCCACGGTGTTCTGCAAGGCGGACATGGCTTTTCTCTGCTTAACTTGCGACTCCAAAATCCACGCTGCGAACAAGCTCGCGTCTAGGCACGCGCGCGTTTGGGTCTGCGAAGTGTGCGAGCAGGCGCCGGCGAGCGTCACGTGTAAAGCCGACGCCGCCGCACTCTGCGTCACCTGCGACCAGGACATCCACTCCGCCAATCCCTTAGCTCGCCGGCACGAGCGGATCCCCGTAGTTCCATTCTACGACTCCGCCTCCGCTAGATCTCCTCGTAGTGCTGGTGCGGATGAAAATGATCCACACCAGCACGAGGATGAGACGGAGGAAGAAGAAGCGGAGGCGGAGTCATGGCTGCTCCAAGCGCCGAGCAGTAATAATAATCAAGGAATTGAGTATAAATCTGCGGAATATTTGTTTAGCGATGTGGATCCGTATGTGCAAATGGATATTATTGCAGATCAGAAACCATGTTCAACTACTATTGATATTGCTCAGCTTCATAATCAAGAGGAGTAT
Source organism: Solanum chiquidenum (assembly GCA_029582725.1). Classification (NCBI taxonomy): domain Eukaryota; kingdom Viridiplantae; phylum Streptophyta; class Magnoliopsida; order Solanales; family Solanaceae; genus Solanum; species Solanum chiquidenum. The sequence goes on from JAJOOS010016856.1 coordinate 7,055, forward strand.
AAAGAAGATTGTGTTGTACCTCATGTACAAAACAATAAGAATGAGATCCAACTACAAGGTCCAGTTGTTGATGGATACCCAACTTATGAGATTGATTTTTCTGGTGGATCTAAACCTTTCATGTACAACTTCACAACTCAATCCATTAGCCAAAGTGTATGTACTCTTTTTTCTCTCCATTTTTCACCTTTTAACTCTTCATTTTATTGCTTTTACCTATAGCAAGTAAAAACGAGATAACATTATAATCTCATAAGTGAGATTTGAAAAGCATAGAATATATTCAAATCTTACTTCTAATGAGATTATTTTTAATAGAGCCTCAACTCAAAAGAAATCTATAGAAACTAGCTAAAATGGTTAGAGAAGTATAAAAGTTCACATAAAGTTGAAATTTTTTTTATTACCTTCGTCCACTTTTTTTTTACTAACATTTTATGATATGCAAAAAATTGTGGTTTATAATTTTTGAATATCTAATTTTTTTGTTTAAAATATTAAATTAATATTATTTAATTTAACTTTAAAACCTAATTAAATTATTTTTCGAAAAGCATAACATGATAAAAGTAATTTACAAAATCATTGGAGTTGAAAAGGTTTTTCATAATTTTTTTCTCGCAAATTAATGAAAAATTTGTGTTATGAAACATGATTTTTTCACCATGTCAACTCTTTCAAGCGAAAGGGGTTCGTATGAATCCCTTGCAACACCGGCCAAGCCCTTAACTTAGATCTTACGACTGTAAGTATATAAAAGTTAAACAAATCAATTTATTTTCCACATAAACTAATGAAACATTATGTTATTTGAACAGGTCTCTTCATCATCTATGGAAGTTGGAGTTGTGCCTGACCATAACACAATGACAGATGTATCAAACACTTTTGTTAGAAACTCCGCCATTGACGGACTACCTAACCCGGTTTTGAGTTTAGACAGAGAAGCAAGAGTATTAAGGTATAGAGAGAAGAGAAAGAATCGAAAATTCGAGAAGACGATACGATATGCTTCTAGAAAGGCCTATGCTGAGACTCGACCTCGAATCAAAGGGAGATTTGCGAAGCGTACGGAGAACGACGTGGGAGACTCCCTCGGCGCCTCCGACGCTTTGTACGGCGTCGTTCCGTCGTTTTGATAATCGTAAGAAGTATTTTTTTAATGTTGTTGTTGGTAAGGTAGGAGTAGTAGCTAGTAATATGTTATGTGTACATATTTTTATTTATTTGATAGAATTTCCATTTCTACTTTTGTTTGTTTAGTAATGTAATGAGCTTTTCTTATTTTGTAAAGAAAATTAGCTCCATGGAAACTGATTAATTATGGTATTAAAAAGCTCTCATGTTGCTTCAATCTTTCTTTGGTATGTTTAGATTAATATGAATTTGCTTTGTGTAATACTTGTTTTAGGGGAAGTATTTTCCATTAGGATTGCTTTTAATCTTAGTTCGAATCCAAAATCTCTTATTAAAAAAAGAAATAACTTATTCATGATACCTTCTTTGGTTTTCTATTTAGATTTGCGTTGGAAATAGTGAGAATCCAAATTTCCATTTTAACCTCTCAACCTCTAATCTTTACATCCAGTAATGTAATTTTTTGCCAAAAGAATTTGGGTAAACCCCCATATTGAGAAATAAAATGTTCACTAACGATGATGACTCCGTACCAGAGTAACTAGAATATACAAATTGCATGCTGAGTGCAAACATGGTAAATTAGCTAATCTATCATGATTAATTTTATTTATGAAATTGTTTCAATAGGTTAAACAAAATCATTTTCAAAATAATCAATTTATTTCTATCAATAGACCGGTGGGAGCTATTATATATAAAGTTTGTTATTATTGCATCAACCAATGCCTTAGTCCGTAGTTTGAATAACCTCTACATTCAATGTTGAGGTTTAACAACTTTTTTCACGCTAGGTGTTCATATCATATTAATAAATAAGTATAAAATACTTTGTGATTTGTATAAAGAAATGGATTCAAAATTAAATTTTATGAATTAAATTTTAAGGCTTTTAGTACTAAACTAATTATATTTTTAAAGTAATGAATTTATATATAGTATTTATTGCAAGTTTGATTAATTTTTATACATAAATTTATATTTCACATAAAAAAAATACTGAGTTAAGATGAATCAAATACATACATTAGATAAGCCCTTGCATTGCCACACACTTAACTATTTAAATAACGGTTAAGTGTATATTTTCAGTTTAATTTGTAACTGCTTATTTAGTTTTTCATATTAATACAAATATTGAGTGCCATAATTTTAACTCTCTTTATTTCAATTTATGTGACATTCTTTTTATTTTTTAGTTTGTCTCAAGAATGTCACCTTTTTATAGTTAAAAATAATTTATTCTTAAAAAAATTCATTTTACTCTTAATGAAATAATCTATAACTCAGACAAATATTCAACATTTCTTTTAAGCCATAAATTTCAAAATATAAATTAAAAATTATATAATTTTATGTCAGAATTAAATGATACCACATAAATTAAGATGGTTGGAATATACTTGGAGAAAAGCAATCTCAAGGAAATTGATGGATCGATCAAATAGTGTAAAGGAAAATAGTAGTAGATTTTAGTGAAAAAATATGGTTGGCGTGCGCTTTTTCTTTACACGCTACACAAATATAGAGATAGTCATACTCCACTTTAATTTGAGAATATTATAGTTATGTGAAACAAGGACATCAAGATCAAAGCGAGGAGATTTTTTAAACGTTTCTCAATTGTGATGGAATTGTATTAGGAATCCACTCTTAATTTGTTTTTATTAAGGGGAGGTGTAGCTATGCATATTATTTAGAAATGACATAATATTAATTAATGAGATATGCATGTGATGAAGTTAACAATAGATTGGTGTTTGGAGGTAGACCGTGGAGTTTAAAGGTTTAGGTTGAACATGAGTAAGATGGAGTATTTAGAGTGCAAGTTCAGTGACGTAACTCATGTGACAGGTTTTAGAGTGAGAATAGATTCACAAGTCATCCTAAGAGAGGAAGTTTCAAGAATCTTTTATCAATAATTCAAGAAAATGGGGAGATTGACAATGATGTTATACACCGTAGTAGAGTGGGGTGGATGAGATTGAGACTCACATTCAGTATCTTGTGAGATAAAAATGTGTCAT